>CAVNYN010287584.1:2971-31833 GCA_963692815.1 Nyctanthes arbor-tristis | reverse complement strand
GCAGGGTGTGTGGTTGTAGTAATGTCGATGGCTGATAAACTCTCAGGAAAGTCAACAAGAGAGTTGCACCACAAATTTCAGCAAGTTTATTTCGATATTGAGCCGATGAAATGCTTGGAATTTGTTGTTAATTATAAGTGATTATACTCATGTGGTGGAGTATGGGACTGTCAAAGTGTCAAAAGCTTACCTGGTAATTTCTCAAGTATTGTATAAAAGACCGGAGAAGACGAAGATTTTGGCTTATTGTCAAAAGCTTATTTTCCTCTTCTTTTAGGTACAAGAGTGACTTGAGTCTTTGAGAGAAAAATTGGCGAGCTTAGCATCTTGTGAGTTTTTCTTGTAACTCTTTGAGGTTTGTTCAAAGAGTAGAAATTTTAGGTACTGTAGAGATTGAGTATTTTTCTTGTAATACTTGGGGGTTGTGGGTGGGTGAGTGAAATTCTATATGGTTGTAGCGACTTGAATCATATAGTGAAAAGCTTTGATAGTCCGTAAATTTGTCTTCGTTCTTTTATTTTTCCCTTGTCTCATCAAATTCTTTAAACAACGATCATGCGGGCGTAATCGGGGAATCTACATTAATTCCCAACATGTTTGACAATTGTTTCTTAATGTTCATCGGATGTAATGTTGTACATATGGTGTTTCTATTGCTATAATCACAAGCCAGGCTTGTACTTTTGAAAGAAATAAAAATAAAAATCTCTCTTTGAATTCTAGACACGACATTGTTTCGATAAATTTCTTTTGTTGTTGTTGTTGTTGTTATTATTAATTCTATCACCAAACTCCATCCTTTTCTTGTTGTTATTGTTAGGAACCAATTGTTTTGGACTACTTCAAAAGATTCATGTAAGTTTATAAGGCCTTGTCCATGATAGCATGATCAGGGCCAAGCTAATAGTTTTGATAGCACTAATCATTCATGTACATCAATCTGTATTTGGATCATTTTTCCCCTTTTTCCCTGAACTTTAATTTTCATATTCTTATTTTGTCATATGAACATGTCATGACAGCGAAATGATTTGAATTTCGGTACAATATATTTATAGTTGTATATTCGTGTAAGGTAGGGGTATCGATATATAAGTTTGATATAATAGAAGAATAATAGAAGAGTAAATAAATAATTCTTTGATGTATATGTTTTAGCTTTTATATTTATATACTGGTTGATTGAAAATCTTCAAGCACCTCCGGGAAGTACTTGAACATTACCGACTTGTTGATTACTTTATCTTACTTATCAACTAAAAGTTTTAATCGGACCTTCAAGTATTATACGTACTATCACCAAATTCATTCATGCATCTTTTTGAAAAGTATAGTAGAATCCTCCCGAGTGAGTGTATAACATGTTAGCCTAATAATCAATTAATTAACATCAACCACGTAATTGGTTTCACTTTTGATCTCCTTTGTTACAAAATAACGAAACTTAATTTGTTATTATGAGCCTAATTAATCTTTTTTCAATAATCTTTAGGGTAAATTTCACATACGGCCCCAATTTTTTCACTTTGTATTCGTTGCGTTCATATTCCTTTTTATTTTTAAATATCGTGAGTCCCCAAATTTTTATAAATTCAAACATATATAGTCTTAATAGACAGTTTTAATCTAATTACACAAAAATTGCTCCCAAAGTGACCTTTGTACCCTTACTTTTTTAAATAAACCCAAAAAAAAGGAGTTTTAAAAAATTAATTTAAAGAAAGAAAAGAAAACTTCTTTTCATCTAAGCTTTAAAAAAGAATAGGGACCCTACTAATACAAAGTGTAACAATTTTACAGGGACATGTTTATCTGATTTAAATATAAGTAACTGGCTTAGTTGCCGACCTTACATTAGTTGTTTGGATAAATATTTATGTACTGCTATTTCTACAACTTGTTTTACAACTTGCATATGTGGCATTATCTTGTAAAATCTTGCTTTTTGATAATTTTGCAAGAATTAATCAATTTCTACCATGTGTGCAAGTTGTAAAGAGACTATTAGTACATGTAGCATGAGCTGTTCATATGCAATTGATGAGTTTGGAAATCTACAAATAGCCTATTCAAGATCTTCAATTAAGCATGTCACTTATTTTTGTTACGTAAATATATATCACATTAAATATATATATATATATCTGTGAGTATACCCTCCCAAAAAGTCATCACCTAAAAATATTATCTATTTTAGTATCATACGATTTTTCCATAAATAAAGGAATGGCAACTTGCTCCCTTAATGAAGGAAGTGGAAGCATGGCTAGTAGCAACGTTGGCATCCTCACTCTCGTCCTAATATGTGGTATGTATAGCGAGTAAACTTTACTATTGTATGGTGAAAAAGCATTTCCTACAAAATTTCTAATCAGTAGGATGCAAGTCTTGCCTTTTTACACCCAAATTTGTAGAAAAAAAGCTATATCAATTTCGACAGACGAAAAAATGCCACTTTGAAAGCATTTTTCGTATATTTGTTGAATTCAATAACCCATCTGTTTAGGTAGAGTATCTTAATTCTTGAATATAATTCAAGGATTGTATACGATGAGGCATTTTAGGTAATAACTGAGATGGAGAGGGAGATTATTTTACGGGGGAAATGCAACAAATTAAGTATCCAACCTTTACTTTAATTTTCACTTTGGTCCTCAACTTTAGTTATCTAGACTAATGGGGTACGTTTGGCAACTATTTCAATTGAACACTACTCCCTCCGTCCCAAATATATAATCTCCTTTTTCTTTTTGAGTTCCAAATATATAGTCCTCTCTCCATATTGAAAATTCTAATTTACATTACTTTACTAATCTATCTCACATTCAATATTTAGTTATAATGACTATCAATATTAAATTCTACATATTAAATATGGGTAAATTACGAACATAGATTACAATACAATCCTTGTGAAAAAGTAAAATAGACCAAATAATTGGGGAGGGGGGACTACTATAATTGAAATTCATGTCACATGGGAATAAAGAGGAATGTCACACATATAAAGAAAAGTGAGACAGGTGTACAGTGATAAATATTTCAAATTAAGGCTCACATGATTGTTTTATTATATGCACACATGTCACTTTTTTATACTACTACATCATGTGCGGTCTATAAATTTTCTCTTTTCCATTTTTTTATTCTTTTTTCCACGTAAATTTTTATTTCGTTTCAATGGATTTCCTCCAAGATGCTCAAGTAATCAATTGTCTCATTGCTTGTCTTGGGTTAATTAGTCTAGTTGGTCATTACTCTGAATTAGACGTTCTGTGCAAGTTAATATTTTAAGAAAACTTGTGTTAGTTATTTTTATAATCTGTTAGAGTTAATAATAGAATAATATTTCGGTTAAAATATTATTCTTTAGCCATGATTCCCAAGTGATGTTTTGCATTAACATGACAGGGATTTTTCTTTTGGGAAGCAATGTTGAAGGGACTAAATTCCCAAGGGTTAAAATACCTAAAATCTGCCTAAAAATTGGGTACATGATTTGCCCATATTCTGGCCAAAAGAAGCTTCATCCAAACTGCATCAACTGTTGCTCAGCAAAGAAGCTGTTTTGCAAACTTTACAGGGATGATGAAGTCCACTTTGCTTATAAGTAATCAACCGCACATAAATCTAAAATAAAAAAAAATGCAACATTTCTGCGTGATAATAAACAATAAATTACAAATAGAGGGCCTGGTCTTTTCTTTTGTTTCTCGAGAAACAAATAAAAGATTCATGTCCAAAAGTTATGTCGATTGGCGTATTAGAGATATGTGCAAATAATATTCTGTAATTTTGTATTATTATCTAGTCTAGAATAATATGTACTAGTTGTATACCCATGCATATAATCAGCAAAAAAATGCATAGTAATTTGAAAAACTAAATAAAATAATTTTATTACATACTACTCACTTATATATATATATATGTATGTATGTTACTAATATGCATAAATAGAATCAAATTAAAACACACAATATTTTCACTTAGCTCAAAGCTAATTAAATTGTCATTCATAGAATAATACTATTAAGCAATAAAAATTAGAATGAGGAGTTTTTACAAAATTAATTTCATTCCATACTAAGAAACCATGAAAAAGAGAGGATATGAAATTTATACAATGCTAAAATTACCCTACACTCACATCCTTATTTGATAGGGTGTGGATGATATTCATTTATCAGAATGAATTATTTTCCACATTTATTCTCCACCACATATTCTTGAAAAAATTGTCTTTCGCGCTTCCTCATCACTATTCACTAAATCTATTCTAAAAAATTTAAAGTACACAGTCTCCTATTTTAAAGTCTCCAATTATAAAAGACCCAAGTGAACCAATATTATAACAAATGATAGATTCCATATGATTTACCATTTACCCCTAAAATTAGTTTTCAACCAATTTCCGTTCTAAAAAGAGTTAAAAGAATTTTTTTATTTTTATTCTAAATCATTATCATCAAATATTATTACTATCGTATCTGCTCAACTTAAATTTTCACCAATAAATAGGATCTCGGAGAAAACAAATTAAATAATAAATTAGGTAACGTACTAAACATATAACCCTAGGTTTTATGACACGTAGTTTACCATATTGAATTAAAATAAAAGTTTTGAAACTGATTTAATTTTACTTTATTATTATGTCCTCAATATCACGAGTAGACACTTAATCGAAATAAGAAAAAGTCTCAATAACCCAATAAGATATTGATATGTTTATTAATACCGAATCTAGATATTGATATATTTATTAATATGTGATATTAATTGAATGCATTTAGTGGATTATTATAGATTTGAACCATATGATTGGTTGCAATAAACTAGTAGAGGATACTAGCTACGGTTGTTCGGTTAATTTATTCTTTGTCTTTCTTGTTTGAGATATAGTAATGAGAACCACGTTGGAACGGTACCAACAAAACCCATAACAGATTGAGCCGTCACCCAGAAAAGCTAAAATCATGTAGGATTTAATCTTAGATCCAGACCTCACGACTTACGAACCTAAGATATATTAAACCTTAAACCCAATAAGATACGAAAGAAAGAACCTTTGATTGATTGGTTCGAACACCTAAGAACGATTATCTCTCGTAGAGTTCAAAAAGTTCTAAGGAGAAAAATGGAATTGTATTAATCTCAATGATGAAAGTTGTGTATTATTTACAGCGTAAAAGAAGTTTATATAGTAGTAAAATAAACCGATCCTAGTTAGAATGCAATTAAGGAATACAAATAAAAGAAAATAAGCTTATCCTAGTTAGAATAAGAAAAGTCTAGCCGATTCCATATAAAAATTAGCCAACTCTAAATTTACATCGCAGGTCCCTATATTTATTAGCCTTCCTCCAAGTTGGTCTCTAAATTCTCTTCTTGATTAGTAGTTTGACACTCCAACTCCAAAGTTCTGCTCAGTTGACGCTTGACTTCAATTAAATTAATTGTTTTAAGTTCTTTCTTGTCCATTCTAAGGTCTAAACTTGTCACTTCTTCTACTTAAACTTTATTCTATAATTTTTGTACAAGACCTGCCATTGAAGTTCGGATTTTCTTTGCCCTTGAGCATGTAATTGAACCGTCCAGCACATGAACCAAACTTTGGCCACCATGATTCTCATCATCCCCTTCTTCTTTATTAAATCCAACTTATTTCCCCTTGGATGATTCAGCCCTTTCTTTTTAGCAATCTGATCATTCCTCTCATTATTCTACTTTGGCTTCCAAGAAGAACTAGTTCATGAAGAATATTTATTTTGTCACTTCTTTTTGATTGCCCTTCCAGCTTTATAGCCTTATGTACCAACTCTTCCATATCTACATAATTTTATAACTCCACAAGATAAGCTATGTCCCTATTCATCCCGTTCAAAAACCGTGCCATGGTGGCTTCTATATTCTCCTAAATGTTGGCCCTTATCATGGCTTTCTCCAACTCCTTCTGATAATCCTCTACATTTCTCCCCTCTTGAGTAAGATTTTGGAACTTTTGGTATAGACCCTGATAATAATGATTAGGCACAAACCTCTTTCTCATAATACGTTTCAACCCATACCACGTCTCTATATTCCATTCTAAATTTCTTCTTCTACTGACCACCAATTGTTCCTACTAAACCAAGGTATAGTCAATAAATTCTACAACTGCTAATTTTACCTTCTTCTCTTCAAAATAATTATGGCACTCAAAAACTAACTCCACCTTTTGCTCCCACTCTAAATAAGCCTATGGGTCACTTTTATCCTGAAAAGATGAAATTTTCATTTTGATGCTCCCAATATTCTCATCTACCCCATCTTGAACTCGACGATCTCTTCTATTTCGCCGATCTTCTCTATATCTCTCAAGACCCCCATTGTATTCACCACCTCTATTACTGTCCAAATCTTCCTCCTGTTCATTCCTAACTTCTTGCCTATTTCTTCTTCTATCATTGTTAGGAGCCCTTTGTTGATGTTCTTCCCTTCTTGTTTCAAGCCTCTCTAATCTTGCAACTACATCCGTAAGCATCTCCATTTTTTGGTTGTTTTTTAACCCATATTAGTATTATCTTTTGCCATGGTGTGTATGTGTGAAAGTGTCCTCACAAAAATTTTCATGTGTGTATCTCTCAAACTAGGCCTTTACCCGATAACATTCGCACCCACTCGTCTTTTTCCACTCAATTTCCTTTCCCCAAGCTTTCCAAAGAACGTAACTAACTACACTTGAGAAGGTTATTATTTGTGATGCCCAATACAACCAATCAAGGAAAATGAAACAATTGAAGATATGGAATAAGACTCAATAGCAAGTAGAATTTGTTTGCTTGCTTTAACAATGGAAGAATAAACTATTAGAATATTGTTTAAGAATGAATTACTAAAATGATAAGAATTAAATTTGTTTTCCTTCAAAACTACCTGCTAACGAAACCCACAACATATTGGTCCGTCACCCAGAAAAACTAAAATTGTGTAGAATTTAATCTTAGACTCAAATCTCACAACTTACGAACCTAGGATATAATGATTGATTGGCTCGAACACCCAAGAACAATTATCTCTTGTAGAGTTTGAAAAGTTCTAAGGAGAACAATAGAAGAAAAGATAATTTTTGCTCACAAAAAATTGTATTAATCTCAATAATAAAAGTTGTGTATTGTTTACAACATAAAAGAGGTTTATATAGTAGTAAAATAAACCGATTCTAGTTACAATACATTTAATAAAAATAAAAGAAAACAAGCCTATCCTAGTTAGAATGTGAAAAGTCTAGCCGCTTCCGTGTAGAAATCATTCAACTCTAAATTTACACCGTAGGTCCTTATATTTATTAGCCTTCATCCAAGTTGGTCTCCAAATTCTCTTCTTGATCAGTAATTTGACATTCCAACTCCAATGTTCCACTTAGTTGACTCTTGGCTTCAGTTGAATTAATTGTTTTAAGTTCTTTCTCGTCCATTCCACGGTCTAAACTTATCACTTCTTCCGCTTGAACTTTATTCCATAATTTTTGTGCAAGACTCGCCATTGAAGTTTGGATGTTCTTTGCCCTTGAGCGTGTAATTGGACCGCCCGACACATGGACCAAGCTTTGGCCACCATGATTCTCATGGTATAACAAGACAATTAGTGTATGATACAAATTGGAAAAAGGGAAAATTGGAGAATATTTGCATTTAATATTAGATGGTCGAATGCGATGTATCCTAAAATTAACCATTTAATCTTCTTAATGGCTCAAGAAGATTAGTAAGATGTAATCTATAGTGATCTGCGCTTATTAATTATGTATAGTTAATTACATATAGGATGTTATTACTATACATGATTGAGATGAAACCGATCCCTTAATTAAAATATTAAATTCATATTAAATGTTAATACATGACTTCTACTATTATAGTGAAAAATCAGAGTTCATTATCGATGTCAGTTTGTTGAGTAACTCAAGGCTGCTCGTTCATGAATATGCTTATCACTATGAAAAATATGATGTTTCTGAACAGTGGGTCGAATTTAACTAAGATTTTATTTTTTGTTGAGCCACTCAAAGAAATAAAATCTTAGAGACGCGTCAAGTAAAGTATATAAGATACACGAGACAGTTGGTTGTCTACTTGATGATCTAGGAGTCACACAGAGATGTGATTGATAGTGTATCTACCTGAATGTTTTATTGAGATTTGTTGAGTAACTCAAGATCCTAATAAAACAAACGGGATCCTAGCCTATTAGAAATTCAAATGAATTTCAATAATTAATGTAGAGAAATCATTAATTATGTGGGATCATTGTTAATTTTATAAAAATCAATGTCAAATTAATTTTTTACATCAATTAATTTTGTTCTATCTTGTCATCACATATTTGAATAATGAGTATATTTGTAAATTTAATTGAATATTTGTAAATTTAATTGGCATGTTAGATGTCAACAAAATTTTTCAGAATAAATTTGTAGAACTGACATCGTAATGAGAAAAGTTCTCAAGTACAGAAAAATAAATATGTCTTAAAACAGATTATGCGAACGTTCCTACTAAGGATGTTTTGTGAGAATAATGCAAATTTACAAATATCATGAGATGGTGAACATAATGCGTATGTGTAATATTTGCCATTATGAGTTGTAAATATTGTATGTGGGTGCAGAGATTTATATTTTTTCTATTCATGTTGAATGATGAACTATATTGGGTAGTATAAACTCTAAGTATTGTTCAGAAGCACAATGGGACAATGAGATAAGTATTGACAAGGGATGTACACTGAGCCGGCCGGCTCAGGCTGCCCGTGGCCCAGCCTGTAAAAAAGCCCAAGCCGAGCCGGCTCATGCCTCGTTTAAGACGAACCCGAGCCTGAGCCCTAAACTCAGGGGCAAGCCTCAGCCGGGCCGGCCCGTTTGGCTTGACAGGCCAAACGGGCCAGCGTGTAATTACTGGAGAAAACGGGCCAAAAAGGGCCAGCCCCTTACGGCCTGTCTCCAACTTAGGTAGGGAAAACAAAAAATTAAACTAAAGTAGGAAAAAATTAAAAAAAAAGCCGAGCTGACCGAGCCAGCCCAGCTCGGCTCAGGAAAGGTCCAAGCCAAAGCTCGGGTCGAGCCTAATTTTCACGGCCGGGCCGAGCCGAGCCGGGCTTTGGCTCGGGCTTTTTAGGCTTGGTATCAAAAAAGGTCGAGCTAAGCCCAAGCCCAAAATTTGGCGAGCCGAGTCTATAAACGTTGTCTGATAGCTTATCATAATTTATTGTAAATTGAGATGCATGAATTAGATTTATATTACCCACTAGTCCGTTTGATATGCTAAAACTGTTGGACTTATCAATGTGATGTAAGGGCAAATATTGACCATTGAAGCCTTTAACGGTACTTAAAGTTATTGTTGATGGAAGTTTAAAAAAGATTTCAGACGGTCAGTAATACCGTTATAACGTATAAAGACATATATTCAAAATCAATGATCTTTGTAGAGACAAAGAACATTAGAATAAAAACTGTAAAGCATATGTAATCATCATCTTGAAAAGAAAGAAATCTTGGAAATGATCTTACTACAAGATGAGAATGAGAAGGCTGCTTTTTAGTATCTTAAGTATTAGATATTTGATATTGATCTCATATTTTTTGAAATATGAATGTGAACGGAATAAAGAATATCACTAGTGATTGGAAAAATAGGACCTGTAGTAGGAAATGAAGCAATTGTTGCTCCCTTTAAAGCATATTATCTGCCTTTATCTTTTATTTTATTTTGGGATAAGAATATTGATATTATGATCTAGTTCTTACGAAGAAAGTTATTTCTGACTCATGTTTGGACACGAATAGTTGTTCCATTGAGATTGAGAATAATGGTTATTCTTAATTATGGAAACTTTTTTTTTACGTCTTTAATTATAGAATCTACTAGAGAAATAAGATTGATAATATCTGAATTCTAAATCTTAAAAGGTCTGTTATCATAATAGAAGACAAAAGAGGTATAAATGATAATCTAGATTATATCTGGTTCTGACATGAAAGACAAATAAGTCGTAACTCGTATTGATGTATTTGGACAAAAGTCTATAAATGACATGAATAGCTTTTCTTACTTTGTCAAGTGCAATGATGACTATATTAGATATGATTTCATATACTTGATGAAATTTATGCATGAAACTTTGAAATGTTCAAAAGGTTCAAGCGAGAATCGAAAAGCTATTTGCAAAGATGTTCTAACACTTAGATATGATCGGAGTAAGGAATATTTAAGGATATAATTGATTATCTGAAGAAAATAAGATTCTCTTATAGTGAATTTCTATAAACACATCATTCTACAATAGTATATTTAAAGGGAAGTCGTATATATTAGATATATAACAATTTGATATGCCAAACAGTTCTTCCAAACTTGCTTTGGTATATGCAATATAGATTGCATGTTACACATTAAAACGTGTTCTATCTAAGTCGTTTGATAACACTCAAAATTATTTTGGGCAATAACACTTTTAGTAAGTGTATGAAATATTTCTTTGTGGATTATCCAACATGAGCTATTGGACACGATTTATACTCCACATTTGAGTTGAATGTCATCTTATGTTGTGTTTCTAGAGAAATTGTTTATTCTAAGAAAATAGTGAGTGATTCTTGAAGGGGTTCAAAAAGCCACAAAAGAAATTAGATGTGCTAGTGGATATACTTCATTTGATGAGGTGTAAACTAGTAATAGGAATATGATTCCTATGAACACATAAGCTCTGTGTAGACTGGGTAAGAGAATTTATCTACTTAAGGATATGATCATGTGATTTTCAATATTAAATTGATAATTAAAATTGATAAACCTACGATTTACGTAGAATAAAAGGTCAAAGGTATTGACTTAGAAGGTAAGATTTGATACAATAGAATTTATTGCGAGCTCCATGTATTACAACTAAGTTGTGGACTTTGGTTGACTTGCCAGAATAGGCAAGACCTATATGTTGTAAATTGGTTTACAATCAAGAGGTTAATATGGATGGTAATGCTCATGTTAAAAAGGACAAGATTGGTAGTGGAGGTTAAAATCAAAGATAAAAGTTGACTTTGACAAAACTTTCTTATCTATAATCATATTCGTGTTAAATTTGAATTCTTGATGCTAAAGTAGCATGTTTTGAGATTTGACAAATGAGTGTCAAAATTGTATTCTTCTATGGTAATGTTAGTAAGGATGTATATGATACAATCAAAAAATTTTGAATCCATAAAATCAAACTGAATATTAGTCAAACCTTAGATGAGTTGAAACTTTCATTTTAGTAAGACACTCAAAGTGTTTGATTTTCTCAAGAATGAAGAGGAATAGTGTGTACAAGAAGTTAGTGGGAGTTAGACCGTGTTTATAATATTGTATATGGATATATATTATTGAAACATGATATCCCTGTATATAAACAGAAAATCTAAAGCTTTTCTCTGTATGGAATTTAGGAAATGTAGCATATGTCTTTGGGATGTAGATCGATAGAGATAGATCTAAAAGTATGCTTGGCCTATCCAAATCCATGTACATAATTAAAAAATTTAAGAAGATTTTATATGAAAGGGTCTAAGTGAAGACTTTGTCCTATAGAGACGGGATCACTTTCTCAAAAGAAGTGTTATAGAACAGAGGTTGGGATAGATTGCATGTATAGTATTCGTTATGCTATTGCAACAAGATCTGTCTAGTATACAGTGCTATGTATTTGATCAAATGTTTCACATGCTTTGATGGTCAAAAGCAAATTCCAATCGAATTCGGGTGGAAAACATCTTATAACGGTCATGAACATTCTTAAATGCTTGAGAAGCACTTGAAGATATGTTCTTAAATTACGGAGAAATATGAGTTAAAATTTTCTGGATTTATTGATGTTAATTCTCAGCCTGAAAAGTGTAAAGAAATGTCCCATTCCAAAAAGTATTTACTTATAATAGTAGTGCGATCAACTGGAAAGAGTTCCAAATAGATACAACTACTAATTCAAATATTAAGCCTTATACATAGCTACTTTGGAAGTAGTAAATGAATCGGTTTAGAATGTAAAGTTCATAACTAAACTTGAATTTGTTCCTAACATTGTTGATCTAATAAAAATTGTGATAACAATAGAGCCATCCCACAAGCAAAGGAAATTTGAGTCTCATTAGTGATCTAACTATGTTTGAGGTAGTATATCTCTGGGGAAGAGATGATATAAAATGATTGAGAGATTGAACGAATACATCTAAACATATAAGAGACTTTATGACAAAGTTGTCATAACATGATGGTCATGATAAATCTATGTGTATTAGATACAATAAATGGTGGATCTATTTGTATGGGATTCTGGTGTTGCAATCTTTGTTGGATATTGATGTGGATAAACACCATTTAATTGATGTATTCAAGTGGTAGATCTATTATTGAGATAAAAGTTATCTTGTAAAATAATAGAGTATGTAGAATAAGATTATAGTATTTATTAATCACAAGGAGTTGTGATTGTGATATGTAAGTTTTATACCTGTTCTTAAATTATCTCTAGTCAATGCAGTAATGAGATACATATATCATTATTGTAGATAAACTAGCATGTGCCGTATTTCTTTCTTATGAAAAAAGTAATTGATCTCACGAGTTAGAGTGTAGGGACATCCAAATGGACACATGGATGCATTATTAGTTAAACATGCATTGGATAACCCGCCTAGAAATACCACATGGTCAATTATCCAATCGTCAGAGGTTGATCTCTAATGGACGGTTGTCGAATGGTTCTTTGACTTGAGGGTACCATAGAATCTTATATGATGATTGTTATACTTAGTCAGACATTAGATGAGGCTCTAACCACGAGTTATAAGGAAAATGCCGTACATGTATAATGAAAGTTGCATGAAGGTTGTGAGTGTCCAAGATGAGGATTCACCACTCCTGGATAATGGAAGATTATAACCTATTTTTTGCCTACTTTGATTGATATAACTTTCTCGGCCGGGGTGAAGTTATGGGTTTAAAATGTTTCATCATAACTTGATTTGATCAACAAAGAGTTAAGATGAATAACATAATTGGTTGTTATGAGATTGCTGCTTATACATATCTCTTAACCAATTGTGTTATATTAATAAATGGATTATATTTCCACGATAACCGTACTTATAAAGGCTTGTCATACCACATGACTTTTCCATCACATGGGCTGGCTTGAAACATTGCTAGATGTCAATCTTGGACGACAATGTGAACTAATCGATCTGGGTAAATCGATGATAAATTAAAATAGAGATTTGGTTAATCTTATTCTAATTGGATTAGTGTAATAGTATCATGATGTTTGTGATCGTGAGTGGGAACCTAATGGGTTACATACAAAGATGAGAGTTGGTGATTTGGAATGGACCTTGTCCAAGTGGAAGATTGTTAGAATTGATGTTCAAGGTCTAATTAGTTGAACCAGTTTTAATCGGGGCAAAGTAATTAATTAGATTAATTAGTTGACTCATTTAGTTGTAGGCCCGTAGAAACCCAGTAAGACTAGGGTTTTATATCCTGCGACTATAAATAAACGTCTTGTGTTTAGGGTTACAGAGAGAGACAATTAGGGAAAATTCGTATGATGAATTTTACATGATAAAATTGTGAATATTCTATCGATTTCTTGCTGGCACATGAAATTGATAGAACCCTAAACATGCTCTGATAAATCCACTTCGAAATTGTTCATTGTTATGGAGTTTCAAATCTATTCTTGCTGTATGGATTATCCTTAGAAGCTGGACAATTGGACAGTTGTGGTGATGAGCATTGCTCCAACGGTCAATCAGTATTTGCAATTCACGGCATTCATCAAAGAGGTATTTTTCTATCACAAATTCTTTTGAAGTACAAAGTAGATCATAGGCATATGAATTGAATGTTTATTTAATTTTCCGTTGTGCATATATTGTTCAACTCCTAACACAAATAATGCACCTAAAAAAGGTGGTTGACTCTCTTATTTATTTTCCTATAAACAATGCAACTTGTATGTGTAGTAAACAATAAATAAATTATTATAAATAATAAGGGGATTGTTTCTTTTATTTCAAGACTAGTAAAACAAATATAAAAGATTCATGTCCAATAGTTAAGGGTGCAAATACTATAAGGAACAAAAGCTAGGGATGTTCTCAATGGTAAAACATAGTGTGTTTAGCAAAAAGAATGATGTAGATACAATTCGCTGTGACCTAACTATACTATACTAGTTCTTCAAAAAACACTATACTATACTAGTTGAAAGACGCATAAGGACATTAACATAGGCGACTTAATAATAATAATAATGATGATAATAATAATAATAAAGCATAGTTGTTGAAATTTTGTCACGTATAAATATGTCGCGTTTATTGTTACATTTTAAGTAAAATCATAAGTAAATATTAATTGTCCATTATAAAAACTCATTTTCAAAATCTTTTATTGTTAATTTTCATTTTAACATTTTAATGGGGGATTTGGAAGTTCTCTACCATTTTATTAAAATCAACGAAATGTACAAAGAAGGGGGCTAGGCAAGGCCTTCCAACCAGTACATTAACCAAAGAACAACAGTGAAACAATAAAGGCATATCAAAAAATAAACGTGGAGTACTATTCCCTTACAAGCGTCCCTAATCTGGGCTAACAAAAAGAGTTTGATACTTATCTAGACGGAGAATTCCTCGTAGAAGATTATGAGAAATTATTAAGTTGATTTAGAACATTTGTTCCAAGGTTACAAATTTAATAATAATCCAACTATGTCGATGTCAACATTCTATGCCCACGCTGCCATGGCCGTGAAACACAAGCACATTTTGGTCATGGAGTTGTGGCAAGAATTGAGGTGTTGGGAAGCTTTAAAGCCAGGTATTAAAGTAGGGGAACCTCTCAAGTCTCAACTTTCAAAATTTTTGTGGGCTGTGCTTTCTTATTTCTGGTGATAAGAATATGATAGTCAACTTTCTTACTTGTTACCTACTGCCTTTTGATTAAGATAGCAACTTTGAGTCATATTGGCTCAACCAAAATTTTGGATAAGACTTACATATATGTCATATCAAATCACGTATAAGCATTGGGGTGTATTCAACGCCCAGTCATATATACCTATATATTCTATAATCCAAACATTGGATCTATCAAAATTTTGTTTGTTATATGATGCATTTTCTTGAACCACCAAAAGACAAGTATTATAATGTTAAATTTTATATGTTCGATCAGAGATCTAATAAAGTCATTTTATAATATTTTCCTTTTGTCTTTTCTGGACCAGACAAGGGTTGAACATTTGAACACGAAACAAGGTTAAATTAAATATGACGAAGTTGACGTCAATGTTTTGTGCATGCCTTACCTTACAGATTGAATTATTTGTCTTAAGAAAATATGGACGCGCGGGTTCAATTATAGATTTAAAATTTATATGCAACTCCTAGTCATTTAATATACTACTAGTTGGGTACATGTGTTATACGGCTAATGTAAGTGATGAATAATGATATATCATAGAAAAACACATTACAAGTAATAGTCTAATGATTCAACTTACTTCAGTGACTTCACAGTGGACTAATAACGTGACAAAAAGTCTAAGAAATTCAAAAAGATTATTTAAAATACACCTACTTCATCTAGACATTCAATATTGTTATGATCATATTTTAAAAGACATCTTTTTTACACTGCGGCCTTAAATGTTTATTGTAATTCACGTATCATTAATTAATTAGTAAAATTTCACATTTTTGTTGAAATTATTTTCCTTTCTTTTGATAGCAATTATAAGCTTCAAGCTTATTACTGCACCTATGATATTTGAGAAAAATTAAGGGTTAATTTCACAAATCGTCCCCAACCTATCAGTTAAGTATTGGCTAGTTCCTTAACTTTTTTTCGATCTGTTGGGTCTCTAATCTTTCATAAATTCACATGAAAGGTTTTTTTTGTTATTATTCCGTTAAATTTAAAAAAAATGAACGCTATATTCCTTAACTTTTTAATTAATTTAAAAAAGTTTAAAAATAATAAAAAAATTGAAAAAACCCACCCACCCGCCCCCATCCTAGCCTACCCCACCCTGTCCCTCCCACTCCCTTCCCAAGAACGGCGACAGGAAATGACAGCCGGAATACTGTCATTTCCAGCGGCCAACAGGGGGCGAATCCCTCATAACGGTAGCATTTTGCTGCCATTTTTTGCAACAAATGTGCTGTCAGAAGACAACAGCATTTGGGAAGGGCGGGACTAAATCCCTCCATTTTTTTGCTGAAAATGGCAACACAAAATGGGGGGGTAATATCCCCATTTTACTGTCGGAAATAGCAGCATAAATAAGGGGTTCACCCCGCTTGTTGGCTGTTCTGGGGGTGGGTTTTCTTTTCTTTTTAATTTTTTATTATTTTTAAACATTTTTTAAAATTGAAAAGCTAGAAGTATAATGACCATTTTTTTTTTTTTGAAAATTTAATGGAATAGTGACAAAAAGGATATTTCATGTGAATTTATAAAAAGTTGGAAACCCAGTAGGTTGGAAAAAAAGGTTGGGGACCGAGCCGATAGTTAACCGAAAGGTTGGAGACGATTTGTGAAATTAACCCAAAAATGAATTAGTCAGCTTAAAATTAAACGTAAATTGCTTACAATCTTAATTACGGACGTTAGGATAACTAGCAAATTCCCTTCACCAACTGAGGATGAGATTTTTGAGAATTTCAAAAGACATACACTTTAAATGTTGTCATGAATAAACTGATCTACAATTTTCTCCACCTCAGTCTTTGTTGTCATGGTAAATTTAATTTTGTCGTTCACATTTGACAACAAAGAGTTATTGATAATCTTATTTTCCCATTTCGTAGTTGATATATTTTGCCTTTCTTAAGTATGGTAAAGAAGTTATCAATTGTGTCATTAAATAGAGTAGTTCGGATCTGACTTCACGACAAAAAAGTTTAAAATATATATTAGTCTAATAGTAAAATCTTTATAGGAAAACTAATGAATAATACTGTTATTAAAAATTATGTTCCCTATCACACAAAATCAATTTTAAAACTTGATAGGACCATTGTTGTAGATTTCGATGGAACCTTTCTGAAGTACGAATACATTTATGATTCACTCTTCTTCAAATGCAGTCAATTATCTTATAAATATGTAAGTTAAGTCTTTGTTAGGTGAATAATGATCTTAAGAACATAAAAAAAAAAAAAAAAAAAACCTACAACAACATATATATATATATATTTATATTTAAAAAAAAGGGAAAACAATAATCACTTTCCAACTAACAACCTGGATTATATTTGGCAGACAAATAGATGAATCAGACACCATCTCTAGTACTTTTGACGGTAAAGCGTTCATCTACCAACATATAAAATAAGAAATTTAGTAAATTTATTTTGCAATAAAAATAAACACTATGATTGTATGATTTCAAATAACTTAATTTCTAAAATATTTAAAGCGAACATGGGTGTAATATTTCCACATGCAAATAGAACTCGACACACTCTAAAAGCTAAATCTCTATTGGTTTTGCATGCTAATTAGTATACACATTGCTATTGAGACGCGGGAATTGAAGAAGTCATCACAAGCAACCAAAAATAAATGACAATTCCACTTTCAGTTCTTGATACTGCTAAAATACTATGCGGGGGGCACATTAATGATCTATCTAATGAAATAAAAATGAAGATGATAAATGTTTGCCCATAATTGAGAATGGACCAAAGTTTAGAAAATACACAATAAACTTATAACCATTTTCACTCTATATATATATATGTATATATAGAGCATAATCTACAAATTTACATTGAATTGAATTAACTATAACTTATTATTACAAATTATTTTAAGATAATTGCATAGCTTAAGTACTTGATGTGTTAAGAAATGAAAAGGCCAACGATAAGTATGATTTAGTTAATAAATTAATATGAAAATTAATTAACCAAAAAAAAAGACAAAAAAATTTTATACCATATTAGTAAAATTGAATTAAAAACAAAATGAATAACAAATTCCGAATCTTTATGATTGAAGAATGATATTAGTGTTCCACTGCACAATAAGGAAGAAAAAACTGCACGAAATGTAATTGAAAATATTCTAATAATTTTATTAAACCTGACGTGGTGAAGATTAACTAAAATTTTTTTAAGAAGACGTAATTATAATAATCGATAAAAATGCGATAAGTTAAATTTTTTTAACATGTAGCTAAAATGATTGATTATGTTCCTTCAAAAAAATGATTGTTTCGGTTTAAATTTTGTGCTTTCTCCATCTTTATTCTTTTTATAAGTTATTATTAATATTAAATAATAATATTATATTGTAAATATGTAATTATTGTATATTTTTTTATATAGCTTTTATTTATTAAGTTTATATTAATTTGAATTCAATTATAATCGTTTTAGCAAGTTGGAAGATGAAAAGTTTTACTCATAAGTTGATTAAAGTGAAATAAAATTAATTAAATAGTAAATAGGTGTATAAATATAAATTGGGGAAATGAGTGGGGGCGAAATGGGAAATCAAAAGTTTCTCACTCATTCTCCCTTTGTAGATATTGTAGATATATATATATATGTGTGTGTGTGTGTGTGTGTGTGGCTCAAAATTTCAAATTGAACTCTAATGGTTTTGATTATCACATTTCAGGCCGAAGGTCTCGAGTTCGAGCCAGATCCGCCCTTCCTCAAATTTCCCTCTCATCTCCTATATCCCCCTTGTATCAAATCATATTAGACTATACTCCCTCCATTCGACAAAGCTATTCCCCTTTCATTTTTCACAAAGATTAAAAAAATATCATTTAATGTTATTGAAAATATACAATTTAACTTATTTAACATTTCACTTGAGTTGTTCTTTGTTGTTGATTACTATACACTATAATAGGACATTAGAAAATTGAAAAAAATTAACTTAGGAAAGTATAATATAATTTAGCACGGATAAAAAATGAAATGAGAAATATCTTTTTACAAAGCAGGGAGTTTATATATATATATATATCATGCCAAATTTGTACCCATATATATTTGGAGAAGTAAAGAGACAAAAATATATTATTATTATTATTATTATTATTATTATTATTATTATTATGAAATAATAATAGAAGATTATTATGAGTTTGTTAATCGTAATGGTGTATTAAAAGAAAACAATGACATATGAGCATTGGAATACTGTAAATATTGAAATTTGACCGTTTTAGATACACGTGTATAATATTGATCTCTGACCAAAAACATTTTCTAATATCAAGCGGACATTATTATAATTAATTAATGCAGCCTGTGGGAGTGGTTTCAATTATAAATGGAAACGATTCCAATGTTTACATTTAACTAGCAGTCTGGGCTTAATTATAGAAGCAACTAACATCATTTTATAATCTTAATTCAATTTTTACTCAATTTATAGTCATTATATAACATTTTCTTTTGGTCTACACAAACAAGATTAAAATATAGAATACGACAAAGATTAAATTATACCAATGTGAAATAGCCAAGACAAATTCACATGATTTGTTGACTTTACAGACAAACACACGTGATTTAGATAAGTTATATGAGTTTAGTTCATCACATGATTTGTTGACTTTAAGAACAAGTTCGCATGACTTATGAGTACCTAGTTTATTTGAATTTATGAGATCTTCAATTGAACATTTTACCATCATCAAAGTGGATTCAACTCTGCAATATAACAGCAGACGGGGAATTATAGCTTTGATTAAAAAAAAATGGCGTTCGTTATCAAATTATCAAATTCAAGCAACGTTAAGCATAGAAGAGCTCACGAGCTTGCTAAGGCTTCTTTTACTATCAGCAGCTCTTGTAGTTGGAATGAGGTGCTAGAGTTCCTTAGAGCCTAAATTTTGTGTGATGCAAACTTGGATAAAGTGCAATAAATTCATCGTTTAAAAAAAAAATGTTCGACGATATATTTATTTCTTGTTTGTCCGGTCAAACATAATAATAAATTTTAAGCAGACAAGAAAATATAATTTGAATATTTGAAAATAGAGATAATTATAGAGATTTTACCCTCTTTCAGCTAGTATTCCTTTTTTTAACACCTTCTTTTGAAACTATTTTTATATATACCATCCCTACTTGCAATTACGCCCTTTTTTTCTGTTTTCAAAACAATCGAATTAAACTTTTTAATTTTTCCCCTTTTTTTAATAACCCCTTAATTTTAGTAATTGTGACTGATAATTGTAACTGATTTTAAAGAGTCTTCATACACTGGAATTGTCCTTACCTATCGTGTTGTTTAAATGTCTGTATTTATGTGAATGAATAATTTTGTGGAATGTGTATTGTAATGGATTCATATTATGAATGGTTTTTGTTTTAGTCGTGCATTGAATTATGGATATGGTGCCCCCTCTGTCCTCAGCACCATAAGCAAAATTGGCACCCTTTAAACCCAACTAACTATCTTCTAAGACTTTCCATTACAATTATAATTTGTTTTGAGCTATGTTTTGTCACTCATCATTGACCCTCAAATCACGAGTGGTAAAAAGAACATAGGCCATCAAATAATTGTTTCATCTTTTTCCCCTCAATACCATATTGAAACATGTGGAAAGCTCCATGACAGAGAACGAGATATCAATGAACCACTGCAGAACATGATATCTCAGATCTCAACAATTTACTATAATTGACAATTGACAAAAAAGCTTCTTTCTACGACATCACTGGCATTTTCTGAACGCATGTTTTTGTAAGGTTTTTAATCAACGTAAAATTCTTAACACTGGCATTGTTTAAAGAGTCTGTATTTATGTGAATGAATAATTTTTGGAATGCGTATTGTAATGGATTTAGATTATGAATGGTTTTTGTTTTAGTCTTGCATGCATTGAATTATGAGCGATAATTGGTGTTGTTGAGATGATATTTCCGCATATTCCATATCTATATTGAATCAAAATTGTAACTGACATTAAATTTTAAATTTTTTATATTCTTGTGAAAAGTATTTTTTTTTTTTTATACGTTACGTAATGGCACTTTTTAAAGGAATTAGGGTATATTTACGATTACATTCTACATGGGGTGTACAATTGAATAATTCTTATACATTCTTATAATAAATGGGAACGAGTGCATGATGCAGCAAAAAAGGAAAAATATGCGGTGAGTTGAAAAATTAAAAAATGAAAAAATTGTTGGTTTTATGAGTTACCCGAAATCTTACGTCTTTGATCAGCAAAATCGTCTAATTAAGCGGCCAAAATTGGGATTTGCATTGAATAGTTGCAACTTGAAAAGCTCTGGGTTACCTATTTCTTTTCAACAAGAATATAACCAAACATAAAAATGGCAATTTTGAAAAGGTAAAAAAGTGAAGGTAAATCAGTAATTAGTAGATGTCCGGGGCTAGGCTGAAGCCTTGAAAATACGTTGCCAATTTTTTTTTTGGCCGTATTTTTACAATTATGTTGTGGTACTTCTCGAAATATCTCCATTATTATAAGGCATAACGGCCATAATTTTCAATCTTCATGATTAATAGAACTTAATATAGGCTAATAACTGCATATGAATTATTAAGATTAGAACAAATCTTCCAAGGTTACAAATGTAATGTTATAACTATAATCCAACCTTTTGTGAGAAAATCTAATTTGTTTGAATAATTCTTTTTCTGCTTTTATTCTTATAAGGCGGAAACAAGTGCACGATGCATTGAATAGTTGGAATATGTAAAGCTCAAGTTATCTATTTTTCTTTTCAACAAGAATATAAAAAAATATATAAAAAATGACAATTTTAAAAAGGTGAAAAAGTCAAGGTAAATAAGTAATAAGTTGAGATTTCATAGACATTTAATATATAAGCATGCTACAAGTAATTACTTAAAACTCTTTTACATGCACGAGTGACAGAAATCTATTTTTTTCACATCAAATCACTTAAAAATAAACCTCCATGATTGTGCCAAATTATTATTTTTTAAACCCGCTATTGTGAACAATTTTTGTACAAGTAGACATTATTTTTCCTTAAACAAGAGTTAATTTCACAAAAGGTCCCCAACCTTTGAGTTTGGAATCGACTGGGTCTCCAACCTTTTGTTCGCTCTCCTGGGTCCCCAACATTTCATAACTTCACACGATAGGTCCTTTTAACCATATTTCGTCAATTTGTTTTAAAAAAATGATGGTTATACTCTTAGTTTTTTAATTTTAAAAATAAAATACACAAAAATAATAAAAAATTTTAAAAAAAAAAGAAAAAACCCACCCCACCCCAACCCCAACCCCAACCCCAATTGCTACTGGAAATGGCAGCAAAATCTACCGTTTGCGGCAGCAAATAGGGGATCACACCCCCTCCTAAAATACTACTAGAAATGGCGGCAGCAAAAATACTGCCGAACATGCTGTCGTGTCCTGCAGCAAAAATGCTGCCAGAAATGGCAACGGTCTGCTGCCATTTCTGACCACTTTTTTTTGGGGGGCGAGAAGGGTGAATCCTCCCCATTGCTGCAGTTCACCCCTTCTAAAATGCTACCGGAAACGGTAGCAGAGGGGGGATTCACCCTCCCATATTTGCTGCGAGAACCCCCCATTTTTGCTACTATTTCCAACAGCAAAAATGCTGTCAAAAATTGCAGCAGTCTGCTACTATTTCTGGAAGCATTGTTGAGGGGGTGAATCCCCTCAGTTGCTGCCATCCAGCAACAAATTGGGGAAGGGGGGATTCACACCCTCCCTCTCCCCCCCCTCCCCAAATATTGGCTGTCCGAAACGGCAGCATTTGTTGGAAAGGTGCAGTGGGTCAGGTTTTTTCTTTTTTTATTTTTTTAAAATATTTTATTTTTAAAATTAAAAAAGCTAAGGTTATAACAGTTATTTTTTAAAAAATTGATGGAATATTGGCAAAAAGTATTTACTGTGCGAATTTATGAAAGGTCGAGGACTTAGGAGAGCGAAAATAAGATTGGGGGCCCAACCGATTTTTAACTCAAAAGTTGGGGACCTTTTGTGAGAAAATCTAATTTGTTTGAATAATTCTTTTTCTTATTTTATTCTTTTATATATATATATGTGTGTGTGTGTGTGTGTGTATATATATATATAAGGCGGAAGCAAGTGCAAGATGTATTGAATAGTTGGAATATGTAAAGCTCAAGTTGTCTATTTTTCTTTTCAACATGAATATAACCAGAAATATAAAAAAATGACAATTTTAAAAAGGTGAAAAAGTGAAGGTAAAGAAGTAATAGGTTGAGATTTCATAGACATTTAATATATAATCATGCTACATGTCCAAAAAATAATTACTAAAACTTTTTTACATGCACAGGTGATAGAAATCTATTTTTTCACATCAAATCACTTAAAAATAAACCTTCATGATTGTGTCAAGTTATTATTTTGTACAACACTCACTATTCTAAACAATTTTTGTACAAGTAGAATTTTTTTCTTTAAACAATATGCATGGTAACAATTTGAGTAATTGTCAAATTATTACATAGTATGTAAAACTATAGTGAAAATTACAAAATGAGATTAATCAAACTAACTCGAGGTCATGCCCAAATTGATATCATATGACGGATTTCTTTTGATTTTGTGTATTAAAAGGTTTTGTTTCTATAACTAACTTGTTAATATTATATAATATGAATTATCATTATTATTTATTACTATTATTATTTAATTAAGATCCTCCGTGGTTGGCTAGATTACTCGATAAATGAATATTTTGATATTTTCCATCTCTTTGTCCTGACTATATATGTTCTAAATATGCAACAATTTTATGTTTGGTTTTTAGAAAAGCATAGAATCATTTTATTGCATCAAAATATTCTAATGTCCTAACAGAAAACATCCAAAAGAAAATATGCGATAAATCATACCATCTAATATCTAACAATACCATAATGAAAAGCAAAATGAGATGTTAACTCGTGAACCACTTTTTTATTCCCCCTGATCCCCAGGAATAAAAGAACAAGTACATTCGGCTTTGTTCAATAGAACTACTTGTTTGTTTTAAAATACAAAATCATGTTTCCCCTAAAAAAATGGGTTTATGTCATGAGAACTTGAACATTTATGTCATGAGAACTTGAACAATCTTTGACGTACATATATTTGTAGTTTGAATGGGTCTCTCCTTGCATAACGTACGTTATGGATTTCATTCTATTTTTTTATTGCACATATGACAAAGTCATCACCTAACAACGCAATTTTTTAATAGCATTTTTTCCCTATAAATTACTCCACAAAGTGTTGTGCCATAAGCATAACGCATAAGATATGGCTATCGGCAAAGTTGGCATCTTTACTCTCCTCCTTATTTGCGGTATGTAATTTTAAGAAATGGTTTCGTATGCAGTATTAAATTAATGAAACAGATGAATACAAAGGGAGTATATCAACGTGTTTTGATTCCTTCTCCATATTCTCACTTCTACTTATAAGTCGGTGAAAATTTTCTAGCACTTCCAGGAGCCATACCATGTGGTTGCATGAAAGCACATTACATGAATTTGAAAATCTAAGTTGCGTGTATTGATGCACTTGCATGGGATGGGAGGTGCCATAACAGCATTTGTTAAAGTGTCATAAAGCTACTATGTAATTTAGTACTCTTTTATTCACTCTTTTATTCACTTGTAATTTAGTGCTCTTTTATTCACTCTTTTATTCACTTACTTGTGGTGGATATTAAAGTGATTTTGCACTATTATGATTGGATATTAAAGTGATTTTGCACTATTATGATTAACAGGTATATTTTTCTTGGGAAGCAATGTGAAATTTGCTGAAGCACAAAGGAAAATTTGCCCACAATTTTGCCTGAAAGTTGGCTATATGACTTGCCCACATTCTCATGCGAGGCTTCATCCAAAGTGCACAAACTGTTGCAAATTACAGAAGGGTTGCAAGCTTTACAGACCTCATGGAAGCTTGATTTGTACTGGAAAGTGACTCAACACATGACTTTCAATCCTGAATAAATAAACTATAGCATGTCTATATGCTATATAGAAAGTTTGAATAAATATATGAATCTTCTATGTTTCTGAAAAATGAAACATGAGTTAAGATTCATTTTTAATTATTTTGATTCATGTGATGTTGTTTATGTGAAAACAACGGTTTTCTTATAAATTGTAGGTTACCACTCCAATTCTTGACTACCTCTAAATTAAATGATGGTAAATGTTATTATACAACCCCCTGCCAAAAAAAAAGGCTATTATAAAACAATATGGTGATATATTGTGGACACAATAATAAAAGAAATTTGCAAAAAAACAAAAAATTTATCAGGTCAAGAAAAAGAAGCTATCCACTTGGTTTGCAAAAAATCAAAGTATAGTTATATAATGGTATGGTACCAACATCATATCATGGCCAAATAAAGTTGAGGACATTCGTTAAAGGTAAGATATTTTTTTTTTGGTTGGACCATACTTATTCTAGAATTTCATTTAATCCATGGCCTTTTAAATAAACGAAAAAAAATTTAATTTGTTGTGTAGTTATTAGTTAGTAAGAGCATCCACGTTGGTAGTGTTAAAATTAACTATCCACGTAAGTAAAAAAGTAGAGTTTTTATTGATTGTTAAATGACACCTAAGCAAGTTAAATTTAACAATTAATTTATGCCGCATTGGTGATTCTAACTAAAAGTGTTAAATTTAATCATCAATTCAAAAACCAAATGGTAGGCCAATCCCAATTTAATTAAAATAAAAAAAAGAAGAAATAACACCACATAAAGTGTTAAGTTTATTATTAACTTTAACAGCAAAACTAATAGCTTGTTAAAATAAATGCTTTTAGTAACTCCTTTAACACCACCAATGTAAGTTGTTTTTTGAGTTGTTAACTAACAACTCCACTAATAACCTACTTTAACACTACCAATGTAGATGCTCGAAAAGTGCTAGTATGGATATAGATATATATATATATATATATATATTATTCACACCATAAACATTTTTCCTCAATGTTTGCTTATTGTTTATGTGAAAAAAATTTGTCTGAAAAGTTGTGTATAAGGTAAAAACTTATTTTTCTATGTTAAGATGTCTAATTTAACGATAACATTCTAATACCACAAACACTCATTTTTCATTCGATTTTACAAAAATTTGTGAACAATTCCAAACACTTACTTTATATATTTTAGTATTTGTTAGCTAATTTTAAATTTAATACCAAGTTAACTCTATTCATTTCTTAATCATTTATTTTCTCTTCTCTTCTTTTCTTTTCTTTTTTTTTTCTTAAGGAGTTCATTTTTTTTATTTTTTGATAGATACAATAAAATTAGTCAATTATCACGTCTTTGTTAATTCTTTGTTAATAAAAAAAAAAGCCTAAAGTCCCCATCACTTAATACTTCTATCTCACGTGATTAATCAAGTTCGTGGGTGGGTATCCGCCCCACGATGAGTTTAGGGCAATGGATGACCCGTCCCACCATAGATGGGTTTTAAGAAACTAAAATGTCAAAGTTAAATTTAAACTTAAGCATTCATAATAATAATAAAATTGTCTTTAAAAAATAATAATAAAATTGTGGACTTTTATATATATATATATATATCACTACACCACAATATTATTTTCATATATTTTTTTATCTTTTCTTAGTTAAGTATTAATTACACCAATACAGTTAGTCGGGTTTTGGATTTCAGAACCGAGTCGATCCGACACAGTTACTCGGGTTTACTCGGGTCGAGTCGGTTGAGGGTTTCGGCCAGTAATCAGCCCAAAATTTAAAAAAAAAATCGGCCCAATAGCCCATATTCATCTACTACACAATTCAATAACACCCAAAAACCCTACTTAACTATAGTCAGAGAATATTGACGAATTATGGAGAGTTAAACTCTTGTCCAAAGAATTAATTCACACAAGCACAACATCACACAAAAGTCTCCCAAAATCATGAAGAATTAAGGTAGAGGCAGCGGGCGGCGGTGGCGTCGGCGACGGCGGGCGGAAGTGGCTGATCGAGTGGATGGCAGGCTGCACCATCGCGCAGCAGCACTACCATCGCGTAGCAGTAGCTGAGCGACAGTGGGAGCGGCAGCAGGGGCGGAATGAAGGATGATGACGGTAGTGGTCAGTGGAGAAACTAAGGAAGATGAAATATAGATTTGAGGAGTGGAAAGAAAACTACGAGATCCGGTTAAAAGAAGCAAAGGTGAAACTTGAAACTTCGTAGGCTGGGGCACTCTTACAGTAGAATCAATGAGGAGAGGCAAGGAGAGTGATTGTTGTATATATGTATTACAATCCTTTGTGTTGTGGCTTTGTTGGTAAAAAATAAATTCTCAAATCTGCTAAAGTTGAAGCAGACAATGAGAGTGATTGTTGTATATAATTATATATATGTATTACAATCCTTTGTGTTGTGGCTTTGTTGGTAAAATAGAAATTCTCAAATCTGTTGAAGTTGAACCGAGTGGGTAACTCAGGTCTAACCCGTCTCGGGTTGGCTGAGTCAGGTTCACCGGGTTACACCGAGTCAACCCGGCACCGACTCGACCTGAGTCGAGTTACTCATTTTCCCACCCGCTTTCGACCCGGTTACTATATTAACCCAACTCGACTCGACTCGACCCATTTCGGGTCGGCTGAGTCAGGTTTGTCGGGTTGTCAGATCGAATGCCCAGCCCTAATTATAGCCATACCCAATCTCCTGGTTCAAAAATAACCTACTTTCTCCCTTTATTAGCTTGGGTGGCAAAGTGTTCATTCTTCTTTTCAATTTAAATTCTAACTTTTTCATGAAGAGCCTTTACCAATTCAGCCTTCTGTTTACCATCTAAGCTCCCCCTTTCATTCACAGGTAAAGGAATCAAATCTATAGGAGTTAGTGGATTAAAACCATAAACAACTTCAAAAGGAGAAAATTCAGTAGTAGCATAAACACTTTTATTATAAGTAAATTCAATACAAGATAGGCTATCTTCCCAACTCTTTAAATTCTTTTTAATGACAGTACATAAAAGTTGCGTTAAGGTTCTATTTATCACTTCAGTTTGTCCATCAGTCTGTGGATGACAAGTAGTTGAAAACAAAAGTTTAGTTCCCATCTTACCCCACAAGACTCTCCAAAAGTGACTAGGAAACTTAACATCTCTATATGATGCTATACTTCTAGTGGCCTCATGAAGACAAGTGATAAAAAAACAAAAGAAAATATGCCACCTACAAAATTTTATCTCTTTTCTGTAAATATCCTCCGACATGCTCAAGTAATCCAGTGTCTTATTGCTTATGTTGTGTCAATGAGTCTAGTCAGTCATTACTCTGCATTAGACTTTTTGTGTCAGTTGTCGTTATAATCTATTAGAGTTGGTCTTTACTCGACAGTATAACAAAACAATATTTTATTTCAGTTATAAATAGTTTTTCTTTCCTTCATTGGCCATGATTCCCAAGTGATGTTTGCATTAATATGGCAGGGATTTTTCTTTTGGAATGCGATGTGGTAGCGGCTCGATTCCCCATCCCTGAGAGGATTAAAATTCCCAAACCTTCCCCCTCAACACCCAAAATTCCTCCCTCAAAAAGAAAAACAAAAATACCCAAAAAATGCCCAACATATTGCGAAGAAGATGGGTACATGATTTGTCCATATTCTGGCCAAAAGAAGCTTCATCCAAAGTGCATCAACTGTTGCTCAGCAAAGAAGAGCGGTTGCACACTTTACCAGGCTGATGGTAGTCTACTTTGCTAAGAAATCAACTGCATAGAAATCTAAATAAAAAATGCAATTTGTA
>CAVNYN010287583.1:0-17419 GCA_963692815.1 Nyctanthes arbor-tristis | reverse complement strand
ACGACGTCAAGCTTCTTCTGATCTTCTCCCTGGACATTAACGGCACCCTGAACTCCGGTGAGGTTAGAAATGCTAGCCCTTTGAACCAGAGAAGCAATTTGCTTACACGCCGTGGCAATACTCGAAAGCACTATAGTGAGTTCAGCATCAATAGTACCCGATTGTTCTTGCTTCAACAACCAATTAGTCAATGTCTGAAGATCGTATCCACCCTTCTTCTTCGTCTCTGGTTCCGCCGTCAGCGCCATGCACCGGACTCCTGTTCCGCCACCCACCTTTGCCCGCCGTCTGGCGCAGTCAGTGAGGGTCTTGGCTTCCACCCCACATAGTTGGAAAGGGAAGAAACGAGAAATAATGGAGTGGGAACTGGAGAAGAGAAGGTGTGATGCTGGAGTGGTTGAGGCAGCCATGGCTTTTTTTTTTTTCTGGGCAGTTTTCGGTTTTTCTATCGGAAGATCTTTTGTTGAATTTGTGAGGCGGATTTTTATCTTTTATTCCGTGAATGATTTTTTAATTTTTTGGTTCAGATTGTAAGGCTGGTAACAATTTCTGGCTTTCCAGGGGGTCCCACTTATCTTCCTCTCCAGTTGAATTTCGCTTCAGCCAGAAATGGGCAATGGCGTTTCTTTCATTCGGCTTGGCTAACCCCACCAATAAATTTTTGGGGCTAAAGTTGACTTAGGATCTTGTTTTCGTGCAGTGAATCAACCGCAATATTTGATAAGAAAATAATGACAAAAATTTCTGTAAAGTGACGGATCGAATAATAGCAATGCATTCTATTTCGGGTTGAGAGGAAGCCTTCTTTCTGCAAAAATGATCTTGTGTAATACATCTTATCCCGCCAGATGTATATGTTGCTTGAGAATATTAGATAACCTTTATATGGGATAATCCCGGCACATGTATAATGGAAGAACGAGACTATTCTTTCCCCTGATGATGCTAAACTACTTGTTAATCATATCGTAAAGAGTAATGATGGGTATGAAAACAAATTTTTAGTAAAAATTATAAGTCAATAAAGGAGGGGTGAAAATTGAGAGGTAGTTGAAAAATCATATATAGGCAAATAAAGCAGAATGTATTTGTTGCCCGGGGCGGGGCGGTGGGAGGGGATGGAAGGTTGGCTAAATCAACCAAATTCACATATTTAATAAGAGTCACCTATATAGTTATATTATACAAATCTCAAAGCATATTCTCACAAAATGTATTTCTACTTTTAAAGGGACTTTATGCGATAATTGATTATTTTAGGACATATGGGGTAGAGATATAGAGAAAAAAAACTATTATGAAGAGTGAAAATTTGTTAGAAAGAATTTGTGATTGGTATTAAAATTGATTTTTTAACTAAAATTTGATTTATCATAAAACTCTGAAAAACAAGCTTTAAGCAAAAATAATTTGTGAACATGCGTTAACCTCCTTTATGGTTGATGATTAGGCATTGGTTAAGAAGTAACAAAAAGGAAGTTTTTCATGTTCTTCTTTTAGTTTTTCAATGGACAGTTATATGTACACTACTTATTTTACTAGACACACCACTTTATAGTTGCACTACAATTAAGTTATAGATTTACTAAGCAAACTACAACTTATGTACAAATGTAACCTTAAACTTTAAAATTATAAATAAAGGAAAATGCAAAAAATACACCATGTCTTTGAGCTTTCATTTCTATTTCCGAGAAATATTCCACAAAATACAAGAAATATCAAAAATTATAAATGATAAATTCTAAAAGTTGATTTTATATAAAAATTTTAAAGAAAAAAATCTCAATCTCACTGAGATTGATTGAGGTTGCAGTACATCTACTGTTACTACATTAATTATGACGAGAACTAATTAAGATGTAAAAATAAATTAAGATTATTGCCACAAACATGACACCGAACAGCCCGACATTGATGGAGATGAAGACAAATTCCCATAAATGTGTGTTCACACAGTGTTTTTTTTTTTAAAAAGAATTAGATTTTGTGAGAATGAGTAGTTAAGATTTATATATTACAAATGTGTCCTATTAAATACGTAGATATAATTGGTTTGATCATATTTTATTTTTAAATAAAAATGTGTTGTGAATAAATTTAAATTTTTTTAACTTTCTTAATTTAATTTATTTTTTTTTGGGATTCAATTTTTGATGAAACTGATCTTGGTTAGGCTTAGTTCAAGCTTTTTCCATTGATTGAACACATTTCTTTTAAAAGTTTTTTGGATGCAGTATAATAATAATTAAATAAATATATGATTTATATTGGTGTATGAAAATAAATAAATTAGGGTTTTGTTTGTGGTGTATATATAAATACAAGCATTTAAGAAGAGGTTACTTGAGTCTTTTTATTTTTTTGGTGATATATGATTATATAGGGGAGGGGAAGGAAATTTGGGGAGGGGCAGGTGTGGCTAGAACTCAGAACCTCTTTAGGAGAGTACTAGCATTATAATTATTGAAACACAATTCGAACCACATTACATGTTGTATGTTGATGATTGTGTATACATAAAATAAATTAAATTTATTTTAATTTGCGTATATTATACTTTTAATTTATAGTTTTAACCTTATGAGAAACATAACATTAGTAATTAAAGATGATAAAATAATTGCATAATGAAATTATATATTAGTTTTAATATATAGAAGATAAAAAAATGTACATTTGTTCACTTAGAAATCATTCGAAAATAAATTTAAACAATATAATAGTAATAGATTTGTTAATGTCCTTTTAAATAATAATAATAATAATAATAATAATAATAATATAATATATTTACACAGCAACAAAGCATTTATTATTACAAAGCACTTAAATGTTGTTTTTAAAATAGACGGCACTCCTAAATAATAATTTATCAAAAGCTTAACTCATTTGACCACTACCCTTTTTCTTCAGCACAGCAAAATTTGATTCGTAGGACGTATTGCCTAATTCAGCAGCAAATCTATTCCAAACTTTCAAGCTAAGATTTTTAACGCTGACATAATTCACTGTTAAGTTATACTAAATTTAGAATTTTGTTACTTGTACACAATTTTTTTACCCACTCACGTGGAAAGATTCTTCAATACCACAACGCTTAGGAATACTATTACATGAGTCATACACGTAGAATAAGTCTAGCCATAATCTCTTAGAAAAATAATATACTGATAACATTTATTTTGTTGCATAAAGGCAACGAATATACACCCTCAGCATTCCGACGAAATTTTATTTCTTGAGATTCAACAAGAAGATATCTTGTCACAAAACCAAAAAATTGTTTAACAACCTAGTTGGGTGGTTGTAATACATACAGAAAGGTAACTTCTTGTACATAAAACACGTTAAATTATTGAACTTCATTGACAATGTTAGAGGTCTTGAGTACAAAATATGTATCAACGTTCAACTACCCATATGTAATTGTGAAGAAAAGACAACATTTGTCTACGACCAATGTATAATGTACGGTGCCATTCAAATACTTATTCCATTGCTTCTGTCCCATAAAGATATTTTGTATTCCTTTTTTATCCATCTCAAAATATAAGGCAAAATATAAGCCACTTTCTTACATGTCATATTTAATGTGTGATGTTATAAATAAAATAGAATTACTGAAGACAAATAATTAATAAATAAAATGGTATTGTTAGAAAATAATCTTAGATTTACTTTTCCAATTTCAATACCATTAGATACATATTTTTAATCTCTGTAAACAAAGGAATTAAGCTTTTCTTTTCTTCTTTTTTTTTTTTCTTTTTGTAGGACGAAGTTTATTATAGTAAAATAGACAATCTGGCTAAGGAGAGTATTACTCTCCCTAAGGGGAGAGTACACTGCTATGTGGCTGCCTGTGATTAGGGGTTGGGGTTGAGGGATTGACTGTAATCCCCCAACCCCCAGTCACACGCAGCCACATGACAGTGTACTCTCTCTAAGAGGAGAGTAATACTGACACGTCCCACTCATAATACCTTTAACTTACTTAAAGTGTGACGTGCTCCGACGATAAATTCTAACTATAAATTAGAATCTACTGCCAAGGCTCTTAAATATTCTACTTATTTGAAAAAATTTTTTGGCAATATCTCTAATTTTTTATCAACAAAACCAACCAGTACCAGTGCCCAACATCAAGTCCATAACTCTTCATTCATTTCAAGCAACTGACACGCCTCAACACGACACACTAACACCCTACAATGTAATAATTGTCATCCTTACAAGTATCACTACTTCATATATGTGAAGAAATATACTAAACCGAATGTAATTCACACGAGACCACCCAATACATAAAAATAAGTTTAACCACATCAACCTATAAACCATAATAACAATGAACCCTTTAACAAATTCTATGTGGTGGCTTGAATTCTTTAAATAGCAGGTTCGGCTATAACAAGTTATCCAAACTCGAATTGCTACCTGTTAAAAAAATCATTTAAAAAATATGTGAGCTAATAAGTCCAACGAGTGGAGTTTAAACAAGCATACCTTGGAAAGTCAGAATATAACTTTGCAAAATCTCGAATAGAATGTACAAGTCAATTCTAGACTTTTATAATTTGAAACATAATTCCAACATAATATCAACATTGATAAAATTATTACGTGTTAGAAAACATCATGAACATCATTTCATTTAATAATCATCATAAAATTCACCCCAAAGAGTATCCATAACAGCATGTCATCAAGTAACTATATTCATTTTACGTCATACGCGTCTAGACACTAGTTTGAGTCATAGGTACCTTATAACCCTTTCGCTTTAGGCGGCACAACTAGTTTGAATCATAGCTAGCACATAGGCCCCTTCGCTTGGGCAGTATTCATCTTGTCAACTTGAGCCATAGGCCCATTCGCCCGTAGGCGAGATCGGATTTTTATGATATAAGATACAACTTGAGGGAACTGTTAATTCATTCATTACTTGAATTTCTGATAAATCATGTCTTGAAAATCTTTAACATTACATTAATTTCATAAACTTTTCAAATGAAAGAATATGTTTACCTTTACAAAGCAATCTTTAAAAGCACTCCATCATAAGATTTCATAACACCACATAAAGTCAAAGCATAATAAATCTCATTTTTAAGAAAATATGGGAAGTTCCACTCACTGGGTAAATAGCCATGTAGCTCCTCATGTATCTCATCCCCTTTTTATCCTTATCATTTCCTACGACATTATATAGAAATTCTACTTAACATCTAATTCCTTCCGGTTTTAAGTAATCATTTTATCATTATATGTTAAATTAAAAAGCTCAATAATTACTAAAGATTATACTACTATAATCACTCATGAATTCTTTGTTTCCATTCTTACCTAAACCCTTCCGTCAAATATGTGCACCACTTAGTGAACTCAATTTAACTTCTCAACAAAGAGTGAGTTCTCCATGTTTGGGCATTGCACATTCAAAACCATTTTACACTCAAAAACTGTGTCATATGTTTTTGAAATTCTCCCACAAGGTATAACACTTATATAAGTTCATCATATATAAAATTGAGCTTAAGAAAACTATGTTGGCAATATCGAAATATTTCTCCACCTCCTAAAAATCCGTTCTCGGGTCAACACTGACCACCGACACAAAACATGTTATAAAAACTCCTAACGGTCTCTAAACGGTGCCATTCAAGTTATAATGATATACAGAAGATCATTTTCCAACTTTTATCTTGTTAAAATTCAATATATACTATCATTTATGACTTTTCAAAGTTGACGGGCAGAACCCCATATATAATAAATCTATGCCTAAATTTCTTTCATTAAATTCATGCATACATGCCTGGCTTCTTAGAATTCAATATTAGTCTCTTATGCTTCCCTTTTTATTAAAGAAGACATGGCTTTCCTTCTTTCAATTGATCCACACTACTACAGAAAAACATAATAGGCATTGGTTGTAATGAGGAATACGTGTCGGTTGTGGTAGCGATGCTATCAACAGCTACGTGGATTGTTGAGGTATACACATAGGTTGTTGACCGATGCCTAAAAGTAACTATAGGCTTCTGTTATTTCACAAAAACCGACGTCTAAAGCCAATTTTCAAAAATAAGTAAATAAATAAAATAGACAATAAGTATCGATTGTTAAGTAGGAACCAATGCCTAAAGTCACTTTAGGCACTTTAGGGATCGGTTCCTACCTCATCGAGATTCAAAATTCAAACTCAAAATTCAAATTGAAGTCCAAGATTCAAAATTCAAATTTGGAAACAATCTGCCACTTTCACTCTGCCGTCGGAAACGACTCACTAGCTACAACACGCCGTCGCCGAAGTGGCCCGTCAAACGCACGTTAAATCATGTACAACATAATAACAATATAACAAACAAATGTATCACTATCAACATAATACTCTTCATATTCATCCAAAAGAGGGAAAAAAAAAGGAAATCCAAATGAGAACTACTTTAACGGACCACCAACACTCCTCCTTGTTCCAATCCAACTGATTCACTCTGGTCCTAACAAAAGATATCTCTGTCAATGAATATTCTTACCTCGGTCCGCATATCCCTACCTCGGTCCATCTGCAAAATGCTATGAAAAAATAGAAGGAAACTATCCAAAATCCGAGAGAAGATCGAAATGGGGCAAAATATGGTTGAAATAAATCGAGTTGTCAACGCCGTACGCTACCGTTCGCCGCCCACCATCCGATGCCAAACGGTGGAAGAGGATGGGAGAAGTAGCTAGAAGGAGAAATAGGCCTTGTGGATGTAGAAACACTGGTTTGGCAGCTTGTGGAATTCGAGAAGCCCTCTTTCCAGCTTCGAAATGTATTCTGTCAAAATGAACAAATGAGCCTGGATTTCGAAATTATATATAAAGAATAGGCATCAGTTCCTTGCAAGGAACTGATGCCTATTATAAAAAACATAAGTTCCTAACTAGGAACCATTGCGTATTGTAGTCAATACACGTCAGTTCCTAATAAGGAAGTGGTGCCTTTGTTATGAGTTACGCTTTCCACATTGGTTCCTCATTAGAACCGACACGTATAATAAGTATGTTAACTTCAAAAATGCCGCCGCGCATTCATTAGGCGTCATTTTTTACAAGAGCCGATGTGTAATGTTGTTTTTTATTCCAAATTTTGTAGTAGTGCCAAAAACTTCATTTACTTTAACAAAATACTATGAAAGCACTTCAAATTCCCAAACAATACTTCGTTCAAAATTTTGAACTTCAATTTCTCTTTCTTAACTATAATTTCATATACTAATTTATAAAATCCCCTTCTAGTCTTTATTTAATTCAAATTTCGTGTATAAGAATGATTTTACACCATTTAAACCAATAGAAAACTAAATTAAAATCAACTACTCAATTCTATAAAAGTTTCTTAATTCTAGAAGAAATGAACCCTTAAATTTTATATGAAATTGAAATTTGAAAGTGAGTTTACTTACATATCATGATTGTTCCTTGTTCTCCTCCTTCAATTTCTCCAATTTCCATTTTCAATTTTCCAAAAATTTTCTTCTTCCCAACTCCTCTCTCTTGGTCTCTCTCAACTCTCTCGGCTCAGTGTGTTTTCAAGAAAATGGCCCAAGTCCAATGAATTATCTAGATATATATGAAAATTTCACCCAAAATCTCTCATCTTCTTGCTTTGTTTCATTTAAGTCCCTAACTTCATTTCCTTATCTCATTTACCTACCAACTTATGATATCACTCCACATAAATTCCAAACTTATTTAATTGCTTAAATGGCAACCCCAAAAATTAAATTAATATATCTTAATGTAGATTCTACATTGACTTAACTATTACCCCTTTGATTTTGAGGGTAAAAGTGGAACTTTAAAAATAGCAAAGCGGGTCGTCACAAATACTCTCCTTAGAAAATTTGGTAAAATAAGTCGACCTTCAATAACCACTTGTGCTTTGTTGTAGAAAGCAGACTGCAATAGTTTTCAAGTCATTTGCAAGACCAGCTAGTAGCGAGATACTAATTAGATTGATGGTCGTGCCATCACTTTTTTCATGTAAGCTAACAGGTCTGAAAATGTTCTAGCACCATTGGGGTTGATAGGGTACGTGATAGATGATATATAACATAATATCAACTGCTGATGTGATTTGAAAAGAGCGCAATGATGCGCTGATATTATATCACATAACTATATAAAACTAGAAGTTTGGTGTTTAAATATCTTTAAATAATGTGGCCCGAGTTTTAAAACCAATGAAAATTGAACTTGTAAACCAGTCCTTAATTAACGACTTTTATTAATTCCATAAACATGAAAGCCACAAAAAAAAATCAGTGTAAAGCCCTCCTATTATGTCTCCCCTTCCAAATGTTACCTACCATATGCGTCCGCTAAATTTAGAATTTTTGCATCTTTTTTGTAGGAACCTTTCGCTTTTTCCCTATGCATTCCTACGCTCCATTTTCATTTTCCTTCCATACATTCTCACATCAAAGTATATATACTCTTCAATCTTCCATCCCACTGCCCGCAAACCCATTTTTTCTCCACATTCATCGTCGCCATCATCCATTTCATATATCGCCAAATCGAAATCACAAGACAATGTATCATTCTCCATCCATGGCTTTCTCTTCTTCTCCGATGAAATCATCGTTAATCCTCTCCTTTGCCTTTTTCCTTTTACTCCGAGGAAATTTTGGTACATCTCTCTCTGTATTTTAATATATTATATTATACAGTCTCGTTCACTGTCCACAGAGGTAGGCATCAGGGTGTTGACCGTCACATGAGATGGTTGACAGATTGACACCTAGCCAGTCTTTGTGGACAGATAATCATTTCCGTAATTGCTGGTTTCTGATGTATGAATGCTTTGTTTTTGTGAATCAGCTGAGGTGATTTGCGAGGCTTTGCCGACGCATGTTTGTTCATTTGCTATTGCATCGTCGGGGAAGAGATGCGTGTTGGAGAACTACAAGAACGACGCCGGAAAGCTCGAATACACATGCAAGACGTCGGAGGTGGTTGTTGAGAGAATGGTCGGATACATAGAGAGCGATCAATGCGTAAAAGCATGTGGCGTTGATCGGAAATTCGTCGGAATATCCTCGGACGCCTTCCTTGTGCCACAATTCACCCAAAGCCTTTGCTCCCCGGCGTGTTACAACAGTTGCCCCAACATTGTTGACCTCTATTTCAACCTTGCCGCTGGAGAAGGTGACGATCAATTTCTTCACAATTTGTTACGTATTTTCCTTTTTCTTTTCGAAGAAATTAATAAAATTTCCGTTAAATTTGGAATTTTAAAATTGTGAAGGTGCATATCTACCACGATTGTGTGAGAAACAAAAGACCGAGCCTCATCGTGCCATGATGGAGCTTTTGAGCAGCGGTATCGTTGCGGCCATGGGTCCAATAGCTAATGCACCGGCAACTTCACCTGCCTCGGCTCCGGCTGCTGAAGCACCGGCATCTTCATCTGCTGCCTCGGGTCCGGCTGCTGACTCACCGGCATCTTCACCTGCAGCCTCGGGTCCGGCTACGGACGCACCGGCATCTTCACCTGCAGCCTCGGGTCCTGCTGCGGACGCACCGACATCTGCACTTGCAGCCTCGGGTGCGGCTGCTGACACGCCGGCAGCTTCACCTGCAGCCTCAGGACCGGCTACCGATGTGCCGGCATCTTCACCTGCAGCCTCGGATCTGGTTGATGACGAATCGGCGTCTTCACCTTAATTTCTGATTAATTGATATATGAATAATGAGAGATGATTTATTATAACTTTTTTTTCTCGAATTTATTGTAAATGAAATGATCAAAGGAACGTCTAGTTTGCATTGTTTTGATTGGGTTTGCGGATATTAGCGTACCGTTTATATTGGAAATTCTATATTGTTTAGATTTTTGAAATCCACTAGATCAATAAAATTCGTAATGTTATTTCTTCACAAATTTTAATTTTCATGCACGTTTCCTCTCTTTCAAATGTTAATTTTCACTGTACTGTACTTATATTTTTTTTATAATTATTCTGATTTACAAGAAGATTACTTTTCGATACTTCAAATATATGAGACAAGTGTTTCGACATAACATGAGGAGGTAAGATTAATTAAATTAATCAGATTTGAATTATGACCTTCAAATGCTAGTTCAAACATTGAGCACAAAAAAGAAATTATTATTATTATTATTGTTCTTATTGTTGTTGTTATTATTATATTTTGTGATGGGCTGGCAATAATTAATATTAATATTGCAATAACTTCAACGCATGACTAAAACAATTAGATCCAAAAAAAAAAAAGTGAAAAATGAAAAAAGAAAAGGTATAATAACAATAACAATGCTTGGGTGAACAGGTTAGGAGATGAGAGCCTCAAGGCAGAGGACATCGATTTCATTCCGTGACCGTCTTCTGTTAGTTGTGGTTGTTCTGCTGCTGATCGGCCTTGGTGGAATGCTTGCTTGTTGAGGGTCGGGACTTTTCAAGGGAATTATTATTATTATTATTATTATTTTATTTTGGGTGGTTAAAGTCATATCTGCATTTTTTGATTTTTTTTTTTATTTTACATAGACTGCTGAGTATACTCTGGCGGGGCGGGAGATAGATTTTCTATAGAAACAAATTGGGCTCCCGACTACTAATTATAGGAGGCCACATCATCTGACACAAATTTACCAAAAATTTACAAATTTGGCTTCAAGAAAATCATTTCTAAAATCAATTTGACTGACCAAAACACAAAAGTACCAGATGACAAACAAAATGTACTGTGACCTTATTATTATTTTGTTTATCTTTTTTTCCTTTTCTTTTTAGACTTCTTCAACCTTGTTTACAACTCCATATATCCCCCTCACTTTGCATGTAAAAACTTTCTTTTGGGTGATCAATCAAATTCTATCTTGGGCTTGAATTTTTGAATTGAAATATTTCTTTGATGGAAAAAAAATACTTGTTTAAAACCTCGAAAATAGCCCATTTCCTTGCCTTGCCTTGCCTTGCTATTGTCTTGCTTTGCTTTGCTCCTTTGTTCAGAAATGGTGTGCCCCAGCTAATTCATCTTGATGATAGGGGGAAATTAGAGGGCAGGTTAAAGTTCCAATTTCCATCGGTCGTATTTTCGTAGATTTGATTTGGGGATTCATAGCTAGGTTTGTTGGAAACGTGTATTTGAATTTCGGTTAGTGGTTTGTTTGCTTTTGGGCTGTTGATACACGCATTTGTTTACATGGATTTAGTCATAGATTCTCAAGAAAGGGTTCAAAAAAGGTATGGGTTCAAAAAAGGATTCTCTAAATATTGTGCTTTTCTTCTTATGGACTTGAGGGTACAAAGTCCAAAACCCTTTTTAAGTTGTTAATTATTTAATTTTATACAAACAGACAACAGTAGATCGAACAAACTAGGAATATTGCATTTTCCTAGGCTAAATTTGTTGAACAAAATAGCTAATTGTAAATAGATAAGATTGAAATTAATGGAACATACTTTTATTTTATCAAGGTACTTGTCAAACAACTTACAAATTTAATTTTTTTTAAAAAAATACATATATAAAAGGTAATCAATGCTACAGACAATAATGAAAATATAAACGTATAAAAAATATCACAAACAATAAGAGATTTTAAGGAAATCAACATTTGGGAAGATCGGGAGGAGGGGGAGGTAGCGTCGTTGACGGTGTCAGCCCATTTTCCACAACGAACGCAGTAGCAAGACCCCAAGGCAAGTGCACGTCCAGGTGACAATGCATGAACCACACACCTGCAGTAATATTAATCACACGTTTATTTTTATAGAAAATGTATATGTGTGAAAAGTAAATCTTCCATAAAGAGGAAATAATAATAATATTATAAAAAGGTCATGATAAGGACAAGAAATATTCAAATGCCCATAGTGTGCACTACGGGTATAATGATGATCATTACTATGACAGACTGATGGGAAGACTAACCTGGATTATTAGCACGGAATCTAACCACAGCCCATCCTCCAACTGGAACGCCAATGGTGTTACGCTCTTGTGGGTTCACATAGTTGAACTTTTTGCTGTCTCGAGTCCTGTTGAAGTTACCGAATCCTTGAGCCAAGACATAGAAGTTAAATCCATGCAAATGTATAGGATGATTTTCAATCCCAATGAATGCTGTATTCTGCATCACAATCTCCACAGTCGCGTTGAACTTCAGTTTCTTCACTTTTGTCGACTTGGTAGTCATTAGTAAGGCCTGATTGAAGCTGTTATTTGTGTTTGTATAGTCGAATTGCAAAGGTGGATTATCAGGAAAATCAGTTGTATAAACTCCTCCAATATTGTTGAAAAATGCCTCCAACATGGACAATTTGTTGGGCGATTGAAATGAAGCATTATTCATGCTCGCAGCGAGTCTCTGTCCAAATAGGCCTGCACATGATGCGTTCCCTGGGTCTCCACATGCCGTCAGGCCCAGCCCGACAGTTATAAACATGTGCTCATCCACTTCTCGTGGTACGGGGGCCCAAAATGGCCCGGTAACAAGCCCGGTTAGATTGCTAAAGAATTTGTGGGCTGTGGGTGTGTCGTTGAACGCGGGAAGGACGGGCATTTTGGGGGTTGATGGGGTGGCGCCTTTATAGACTATTATACCGGTTGTGGTAGTGTTATCGAATGGAGCGCCTTCTGCACTAGCATAAGGATTAGCTGCCATGTAGTACAACCCTGGTGCCTGGTCTGCCTTTAGGAGGACGTCCGTCGTCTGTCCTGGACCAGTTACTACCACGTCAGTGACATAGGGGTCGGTGTACGCTGCATCAACTGCAACAACTGTCATCTTGTGATCGCTTATCTTGAAAAATAGCTGATTATTGAGTGCAGCATTGATGATGCGTAACATATATGTTTTCCCTTGTTCCACGTTTAGCCGAAATGTTTCTACAACAAACAATTGCATATCTTCAAATTAGCAAAATTCAAGTATAGCGTAGATAAATAGCACTACTCTTATTGTAATTTTAATATAATATATGCTTAAAACTGTCAAACTCTTCAAAATAAGTATAATCGAACTCACTGTTTGAAGAGCACGGGTATAGATCCCCAGGCTGACCATTGATTGTGTACGCATCGGATATATTAGGTGCATTGCCTGTGGCTAGAGCTTCATTTTCCACGTCAACAACATTAGCATTCCACCATTCTCCTGCAAATTTATATCTTCCAAGTTAGACTTTTCACCGTAATTTTGTATAAAAATTTTAATCCTCTTCGTTTATTATTTGTTATTTTATACAAAAAGTCATATATAGAAAAATAATCTAACAGAAATAATAATTCATTGATCAATTACCTAGGAGAATCGGAATTTCTCTGTATGGCTTCGGAAACGGATATGACCGGCCCGCCCTGGGTCGGATAATTAGGGCTCCATGGACGGTGGCCCTGAGCCATTGAACATGAGCATGCCACCACAGAGTCCCCTCCTGCCCGGTAACGTTGAACTTGTACGTATAACTGTGCCCGGGCCGGATCGGACACTGGGTTACGAATTCAGGCCCGTCAGCCCACCCGCTTAGTAACTGGAAAATTCCATGCCTGCTCAAATTAATTATAATTTAATTAATCTGCTGTCAGGGTGATAATGATAGTTGATCGAATTAATTGTCAAAAGTTTAGAAATGGACTGAGTCCGTTGTTAGTATTTAAACTATGAGTTTAGTGGCCTAACAATTTTCAAAAGCCATATAATATTTTATGCAGAAGACGACGTATGTTTGCTTTTTCTAAAATTGGCTGCATGCCAATTAAAGTTTAATAAAAACAATCGTTCTGTGAGTGAATCAAAGTGGAAGAATCGTACCAATGAATGGTGAGGTTGTAGGGGGAGAGGTTAAAAACGTGGACGACGAGCGTGTCTCCCTCGTTTACACGAAGGGTGGGTCCTGGAAGGCTTCCGTTAGCCGCAGTTATGACTCGTCTCTGACAAAGTCTTTCGACGGTAAGATTTTTTACCTATACATGAAAATCGAGATTACATGTTACTAGGTATGATATATAATGCACGCACAATATTAACTAATTAAATATATTAGTATAATAACCAAGAGAAATGAATCAAATGGTGCTAATCATGCAACAATAATTGACTTATGCTGAGTGGCAGTGGTGTATATACTAAAAAAGGAAAATTTTATTTGTAAAAAATTTTTTACAAAATGCTTTAAAAAAGGGTTATTTGACTGTATTACACCTACGTATGTGTGATTGCGAGAAAAGTTGTCTAGTCGAGGGTTAATATATGGTGATGAAATTACTTTATGTTGTAAAAGATTTTTTTCCAAATGACTCTAGTAAAAATGTATCATGTTTAACAAGTCTTGTTCATGAAGAGGTCATTTTGGTTGTTAATTAAATGGGACCGAGAAAACTTTCGAGACAAGAATGTTCGTAGTCGAAACTAGATTTCCTATGATATATAGTGAATCAAACTTCATTTCTTAGGGCTTCATTTATGAGCATAAATTAAGCAACCTCACTAGTGTTGATCGTTTATTTGAAAACTTCAAGAAGAGAACTTACATGAAACGAATGTTCAACGATTGCAGCAGAAGCAAATGAAGAAGCAAAAAGAACGAAAGCAAATCCCAGCAAGGTAACTTGGGGTCTCATCTCAAAAGGGTAGTATAACCAAGTTAACACAAGAGAGATCAAGAAAAGTAGTGCATGCAAAATATTGAAGAGTAGACGTCTATTTTTTTACGAAAAGGTGTCTCAACTTTCGGGAGGCGGCAAATTATGAAAGTGTGTGTGTGTGCATATATATATATATATATCTTAATAGAAATAAAACTGGCTTGACATATGGTGTATTTATAATACACATTCATGAAACAAATATTTCTCACCCGATTGCGTGAAAGAAAAGTGATGAAGTTTGAATAATTAATAAAAGGTTTAGTTATGTGTTAGAGGAAACTTCGTTACCTAATAACTGTTAAAGAGTTGGCCATCAAAGAAAGTATTAAAAAACACTATCAAAGTCATAGAATATATATCGTTATATATATATATATATATATTCAATGTTATAGATATCTAATGTACATTGACCGTTTCTTTAAAATGTAAATGGAAGTTTCCAATTTTCCTTTTACTCCATTGGAGTAGGTAAGTGAATTTTATTTGACAATATAAGATATTCAACTTGATTCATCAAACTGCTCTGTTCAATTGTTCTGATTGTTTCAAAGGGATATAAAACTCTGTGTGTGAACTTAAAGATAAGTCCATAGTTACATATGGGTTGAAAATCAGTGAATCTGTCATTTAATGACATTTAAATCATATTGGAAAATGATTTCTCATGCAGTACTCTTTCTAACATCATCATTGTCTTGTTTTTTAGAATCAATTTTGATTCTTTTAGGACATTCAAATTTCTTGAACTAGATTAGCCAAGAGAATAATAGGCAAACTGAGAAGCAATCGCTGCCCCCCTTTCAATAGATAACAATGAAAAAGAAAAACAATTAAAAAAAAACTATAATGCCAATTTATTAACAGTTCTATCAACTATACGTTACATATGAGTAGCATGGTAATGAACAACTTAGGTTAATTTAATACTAAAAGGACCATTAGTTATGAACAAAACTTGTTAATTCCTTAATATAGTCTACAATTAAAATACCTAACGTAATCAATCATCCAAATCTCCTTATTTATCATTAATATTGTGAAATTATTGTTCTAAGTACTATCTGATTTTTTGGGGTTTAAAATTGTCAAGGCCGTTGCCAAAAATATCACGCATCTTATTTTCCATTCAACCAACTTCACCTTCCTTGCCAAACAAGATAACCACTTTAATCTTAAAAAAAAAATGTAAGGATAACAAATAAATAATTTTCTCTTAATTTAAAATAGAATAAATAACTTCATTCACAAGTTATAAGCTAATTAATAAATAAAAATTTATTCTTCCATTAAAAATAAATAAAAATTTATTCAATTATTAAAAAAAAAAAGCGAATCTCTTTACAAAATCTCCATTCATTCCAAATAATATTTATTTATATTAATTATAAGAGCGAAGACCAAAGCTGGCAATTAGATTTAACAATTAAATCATTGAATAAAATCAAAGGTCCTACGTATTTGATATGAAAATGAATATGGTTGCAACCATACACTTCCCCCGTTTATTGGTTTGTTTGATTAATTTATTAGATTACTTGTGGCATCCAAACACACGCTCCAAATCCTCCTCTTATTGCTGGTCCAACTTGTGTGCTTAGTCTACTAGCTAGGTTAGGCACTTAGTTTAAGATGAGAAAATATACTCAATTTCACTTTTTTTTTTCCCGATTTTCATGGGTTAAGAGATTGTTGAAGATCAATAATGCCTTTTCTCTCTCTGTTTGAGTATATAAATAGAAAAAGCTGTTAATTTTTCATGATCTCTTTGTTATTTGTACAAGTACATACTTTATGTCGTATCATATGCTGCACATTGTTTATTGCGGTCCTAGTTCTGATATCTTATGTAAGCATAATGTACTGGCCCACATCGATAGCTACTTAATTTCTCTAATACAAGTAATGATTATTTACCTGAAGAAACAAACATGTTGCCATTTTTTATTTTCGATTTGCTTAGTGCAAATATATTATTATGCATGAGGTTTAATTCATTGTCTTTCAAAAAAGAACACTCAGTTATTCAGACTTCAGATTGGCCATGACGATGACATGGTAACTAGAATTCAAGAAAGTACTTTCTAGGGATAATAATGAACAAAAAAAAAACCCAAGTAACCAATCTACATTTTCCATTGCAAGTCAAAATTCTCACACATCATGACCATGCCACCAACGAAAAATCTCTGTTCTAATTTCGACCATTGAATTTGGTCCCGTTTCAATTCATTAATTTCTGTTTATGGTTAGACCATCGAGACATATAAAAACTATATATATATATATATATATATCGCACTGAAGTAGTTTAGTAAGTCAACAATTGCTACTGGTTTAAGCCAAATTTTGCTTACGTAACTCATTCTATTCGAGTTTCTATCCTGTTCGTTTGGTGCAAATGATTTTTTTCTCTTGCACTACATCAAAAGATGAAATTTTAAACAAAGAAGAAACTATAGTTATCAAGGCTTCGATGCGAATTCACAAAGATAGACTTAGTGAACAATTTGATTAAATTTTAGTTGGAATCTCGTAATCCATCAGATTTTTATATCTGAAAGTGTCATTGTTGAATTTGATTTCATTAAAAGTTTTACAGGAAAATAATGATTAATTTTTCAGATGATCGCAATCTCTTTTCAACGTAATCATCTTTAATCAACACGCAGTTTACTATTCTGAATGTCAATTTAGAAAGTCAAATAAAACAATTTGGATTAAGCATTGAGAGTTGTTGCCATTG
>CAVNYN010287581.1:8082-24407 GCA_963692815.1 Nyctanthes arbor-tristis | reverse complement strand
TCTTTTCCCGCTCTCTATACGTACTGTACGAAAAAAAGAAATTAACTGGTGTAAAAAGTGTTGCCGACCAATAAATAAATCTAAATATGATAGAATAGTTATAAAAACTTATATCTCATAATGTTAACATATGACTCAACTGACTATATTAATAATTTATTAAATTTTTATAAAAAATTTATTGACATTTGTTGTTAGAGTAATTCTAAGTAAACATGTTTATCTGATATAAATAACTGATATTTGTTAGTTGGTAAACGTGAATTGGTTGTTTATCTGCAAGTGGTGAATTTGAAGGCACACGGTCATTAAATACATGGTTGACAGCTAAACATGTCACTTTTTCATATCAGATAAATATGTCTCCTTAAAATTACTGTTGTTATTATTACTTTTAGATTTCGTGTAACGCACGGGTGGAAATTTTAATAACTAAAAAGATAAAATATATATCCAATATAAGATATACTTTCAAAAAAAATATCTAGTATAAGATAAGATATACATTTAGCATATAATTTTACATCACAATTTACCAAACATATAAGTAAAAGTTTAAAATGATCTATACTTACAAACTTTTGATGAGAAAAATATAATATAAAAATACTGCAGACTAAATTGTTTATCTATATATGTGTGTATATATATATATATATAGATTACTTTGGATATACAACTCTCTCTCTCTCTTGTCGCGTTTTAGGTACGCAACAAATTTCACGTGCAAAGAAGGAAGAATATCCAGATTTTTGCTATTGGAACTTGAAGTTTTAGAAGCCATTAGTCAAGAATAGAATATCAGTCCATCTCAATCATTTCGCAACCAACCCCACAACCCAGTTAATTATTACTCAAATAATTATTCTGAAAATAAATACTTTTCTCTTGTACGAGCACTTTCAATGTTAAGAGAAAATGTATGAAGATGGGTCTTTGTCTCCAATTTCAAACTTTTCCTTGGATAAAAAATTTAGAAGTAAAATATTAATCTGGGTGCTTGGTATGCACCAACATCAAGCACTGATGGAGTGCGGACGACACCATCCTTGATGGAGTGCCGAGCTCGACTCATCGGGCCTTGTTCACACTCGACTCGTCGAGATAATTGCGAGCAGAACCCGAACTGCTGGCAAGCAGCTTGCCAAAAACCTGTTCGCGCTCCGGCTTGCCTGTTAGGCAAGTTGAGCCAAGCCAGCTCACCCTTCGCATCCCGTGTTCGAGCTCAAGCTTGCCTCCCGAAAAGCACAAGCTGAGCTTTCAGCTCTCGAGCATTTTTTACAGGCCCAATACACATACTCCCTTCATCTGGCAAAAGCAGTCATCCTTCATTTTTTACATAAATTTACAAAACCAATTTTAGATATATTTTTTAATATATCCTTTCTCTTACTTACTAATGGTAGTATTTCACTATAATTGTCTTTTTTTTTTATTTATAGTGCACCAAAAATAAGGATAGTGTACTAGAACATTAATTAAGAAATTATATAAAAAAAATGAACTATAATTTGAGACAGATGAAAAGTAAATAGATAACTATTTATATGAAATGTAGATACATAGTACATTATTAATCGTGACATGACATTATGCTCCAACTTCTCAAATTAATTTGTTTCTAACTTTTTTATAGGGTTAGCTAATGTGGTCCATAATGGCATGGCCAGATGGCCTCCATTCTTGGTATTTGCATTAGAAAGGCTACAAATTTGTACCGTGATAAGAGTCGCACTTAATTCTTCCCCTTAGGCTTCTTACAATCGAAAAGTTCAGTTATTGCTTCACTTAAATATTAGAGTAAATTGGGTTATATTAATACGTATGTATTGACCATTTTAACTTTTCAATAAAGCTTTATCAATAAATTAATTACAAATTCAGGCTCTACAATTTCTTCTTGAAAATTAAGCAAGTACTTCTGTAAATGTTGAATTCGTCACTTCTGTTTCGTAGTGATCTCCATAGTTCAAAAGTTTTAGGATGTAATTTCATTGGGAATTATTAATCCTAACATGTGAACTGTTTTTTTTTTGTTTTTTTTTTTGTAAATCATAATGTACATATGACCTAATTCCGTCCTTCGATGGTATTTATTTGTTTTTCCAGCAACCATAGAAATGTATGTCGGTGTCATTTTCACCTTTGATGGATACTAGTGTACTTGTCAATGCATGCCAATCAATTACTAGGAGGAAAGAAAATCAGCAGGAACTGAATCAACTGATTAAAAACAAAAGAAAATGATAATTGATGGAGAAATCCCAATTCTCTATACATTGATAAAAGAAAGCAAACCAGCTTTATACAAAGTCATTTGTTTTATTGTCTCTGCGGTAAAAGTGTATTTCCTCTGGATTCCCAACAATACTTATCTTTATCACTTTCTTTATATTGTCCGTATTGTTTCTAACCATACAATTTAGTAAGCTTATTTTAGTTTGTACACAAGGCATTAATTAATTGTTTTGTACTTCACTCGAATATATGATTTCTGAATATGCCAGCAGTTGTCCATTTTCATTAATTTTATTTTAACTGTGTGTGTACAAGCAAGAGTGAAGATATGATATTACCCCAGTTCTATGGCCTGTCTGGGAGTTATGTAAATGCGTAAGTGTACATCACGTGGAATAAATTCAGGTGGCATACATCCATACATTTCCAAGTGTGTTGAAAAATTTCTGTATGATATTTATCATAACTAATCGTGTGCACTTGTTAAAAAATAAAAACTCTATTCAAACACAATTAAAAAAATTTTTTTATGCCAAAATAAAGTATTATATATATATATTAAGAATTTGAGCAACATAGAAAAAACTACATTCCTTCAATAACTTAGAAAGTCCAAAAAAGGTCAAGGATGGGCGGCCAATGAAGATGGGGTTGTTAAACATTCATTTAGAAGACATGGAAAACCGAAAGTGTAATATTGGAAAGTTACGGGCCAAGCGAAAAGGGAGAGGAAAAGATAAGGACTGATGTTGCAAATTCAAGAGGAATGCATACTTGGTCTATGCGGCCAGCAAAGCCATATATGCGACCGCATAATCTCACACAGTGAGTGCAGGCCAGACACGGAAACTTTTAACTGAAATCGATTATTATTAGTTTTTTATTTATTTTTCTGGTATTTTTTTCTGGTGTTTTTTAGTTGTTTGCAAAATTTATAATTATTCTAGAGTTGGAGGTACTATATAAACGTCTTATACTTCATTATGTGTTGGGGAAAGAATACATTGAACAAATTAGGGTTTTTTTCCTATTCATTCAAATTTGGGATTTTACTTCTCAATTATTGTTCTTGTGAAATCAAGGGTTGCTTATAACTTATCAAAGGATCTGACCATTCTTTTGTGGCGTTCTTAGAGCAATTTTAATGTTGGAGAGATCGGAAGAGCAAAAATGAAGGGGAAAAAACCTATTCTCATGTAATGTGCAGGAGAAAAACTTTGGTGGAAAACACATATGGCAACATTTAAATTAGTTGTGTAAGATTTTGTTGGCATTGCAAAGAAAGTGAGGGAGACCTCACAAATAAGTCTTTCCACCAGTTGAACTATACAATATTTGGTTTTGTTGGGTGAAAACCCCAACTTTGGGTTTTTTTTTTCCTCACCCAACAATAGACGTTGTTAGTTCTGACGTCTTGTGGTTCCTTTGTTTCACAATCAACGGGTCCAAGAATTATCCCCATCAATTTTTCACTCAATCTTGGCTTTTCTGGGAACAAACCAATTAGTTGAGGGTTTAGAGGATTCTACAATTCCGGGTTTTTTGCATCAGAATTAATGCTCAACAACTCAATATTTATCACGTACATGGAGTAGACAAAAATTCGGTATATGAATTATATGATATTGTCAATCACTCGTGAAAATTTCAAACATATCACGGCCCTGTGGTGAAACATTTGAGATTGATATGGACAAAAAACTCAACACAAATCAAAACGTTTGAAAACATGGTCATATAGTCACGTGTTTCAACCGATCCAATGTTAGAAAAAGGAAAGTTGTACTCCAAGTTCATTTTGAAATGTAACTATTCCCATACCCAAAATTAGCAAAGAGTAAAACCCTAGGTTAAAAACATCCTGAAAGCTGAAACAAATCTGAATTGAATGTAGAAAATAATAATCCTCCCACAAGTTACAAAATATTATGCTCTGACCCAATAAATTTCCCTTTTCTGCTAAAAAAGAGTGACCAAATGATTCATCAGAATGATTCCATATGTAATTGTGAAAACTTTTATTGTTGCATGATGACCAGAATCCTCTGCGCTGATACTTTTCCATCGGTAAATAAATTTTACTTCTAACCAAGAAAATGACATCTATTTTTCCCTTCAATAAACTACTACAAGAGAGAGGGTGGAATGTATATGGGAAAATCTCTCATCCATATATAATGTCACTTCCAATTGAAAAGAATTCTGGTTCTCTGGAGTATAAAAGATACGATACTCATGGTCAATCAAGAACTTATATGTGTGTTTAAAGAAGCTCTAATTTAACAATATCATTGGTTTTGCCATCATTTTCATATAGAAACAGAACACTAGCTAGGGAGAACTATTTCAAAACAGAAAGTAGAAGGTTAAGATAATCTAATATAATACAAGTGTAGGGACAAAATCCTGTTCTCACACAATTTTACAAGTTAGTTAGTATATAGAAGATGGTCTAATAACTAATACCATTATCAATTAAAGATGATCAATTAATTTGCATAACCTAAGTGCATTCCCAATGTAAGGGGAAAAATGTACAGGGGTAAAATGAAGGTGAGAAAACCTAAAAGAGGGGCCAAATTTGGCCATTTCTACGGGTTTTCACCCCCAAATTTGAGTTTATAATCCCAACATTGGATAACTTGGTGGTTTCCCTCCTATCGGGAATGTTCTAAGTTTTTGTAAATAGTGATGTATAAATAGGAAAAAACCCAACAAAGAAGGACAAAAAAAGGAAAAGAAAATTCCTCTACTCATTGTGTGGGCACGTTGATGCGTGCTTGATTTGATCTTACTAGATGTATATATCTTTTAAACCCACCCGGATTGAACATGACAATAATTTTCTAACACTATATGGGCGTTGTTATGATGACTGTCTCATGCGTTTACATGTATGCATGTCACAATCATGTGACATACATACATATATACAGCTGCACAAGTTACGTGAGAGTACAAGAAAATTTTTCACTGAACTAGGTCCTCATGACTTGCATATTTTCACTGGGGTCATGTTTATTTGCTTACAGCGCATGATACAAGTAGTGACATATTTACATTTCTCCAAATCCTTTTTTCTTATTGTTGAAAAAAAAAAAAAACCATTTTTTCTTAATACATCATATATTCCTACTTATAACTACCTCCGTCCCAAAAAAATGATCCAGTTTTCTTTTTTCCTCTGTATCAAAATATAGTCTCGTTTCCTTTTTTAAAAAATAGTTGAAATATTAGTTTTTTCATATGTCTCTATTTAATCTGCATAGTTATCAAGAATTAGAATTACTCTATTAAAGTGGAATAATTAATAAATAAAATTATATAATAGAATTTTTTTTGAATAATATTAAATGAACTTTTCTTAATTTATGTAAAAAAAAAGGCATAGTACCATCTTTTTTGGGTGGATATAGTAGATATCAATTAATTGTGCCACCACATTATTATATAGTAATTTATTGTTTTACTTATTATGGCCAAGTAATTTAAATAGTCCCTTCATAGAATTCGAATTTGATTCCATTAAGCATGCAACAATGTATATTGTGCACGGTACAGATGTGGTAAGAGACATTGAAATTAAAGTTAAAAACTAACGTGGCAAATTATTACTATTGAATTAAATTTTTTAGAAAGAAGAAATATAGAAATCTAATGACTAGTGCCTGACATGGTCAAGAACAATGTAATTGCCATTGACAGTATCAAGCTTATGCATCACTTAAGTATCTTTTTTTTGTCAATTGTCAAAAAAAAAAAAAAAAAAACATTTGTTTGACTTGTTGTATTGAACATATTTTTTATGGAACAAGATATATGATGTGACATAATTGAAAGCTGACGTGCAATGATCGGTGCGTACAAATTTTTGGTACATCAAGGGTCACTACTCCATCTTCTGTGCTAAAATCAATAACAAATATGTGGATTCAAAGGGCCCAAACAGAGACATTTAAACACACATTTAGATTCCCGTTTCTTCACTAGGAGTATTCATAACTATTAGTAATGCAGTACCATGATTTTTTTCCCAAATAAACAGATGCTTTGTTTATTGGGTCACAATCCTTTTGTGGTTCTATGAGAACAAATGCTGGGGTAAAAAGGTAAAAATAATTTCCCACCATACGTCGAGCGGAATAATCTCACTGTGACCAACTGGGACTCGATAAAATGCCTGTGGGAAAGGTAAAACAGAAAAATTGGAGAAAACCCCAAATTGGCCCTCATTTGATGTGCCTGTATACTTTATCTCTCATCATAACACAATGGTGTCTTGTATTCTTGATCAGGGAGTACTTGTAATGGCGTAGCGAGAGAGCCGTTGATAAACATTAAACACACTCTCTTTCGTCTCTCACCTCGGCCTTACGCTTCACGCCAAACGTCTGCTTCTGCTGCAACACACACAGATACCTCTCTCTCTCTCTCTCTCGAAACGCATATTCGTATTTACACAGACAGACTTGCGCATCTTATCCCATCAAGAACTATCATGAGAGAGAAATGAAATCTGTTCTGCCGGTCACTATTTTTATCTTCTTCATTCTTGTTTCTCTCCAGTGATATTTGCTGTCTCTGGAACTGTGCTACGGTTTTCGGTCTTTCTTCTGCTTTGTTGTTCTTGCTGTCTTTGCATTTTGCTGTATTTGGACGTTGGGATGAATGACACAGTCCCAAAATTGTTGGTTCTCGAAAAGAACAAGAATATGAAGCTGGCTCCGTTTTTCGCAATGGTTGTTTCTGTGATTTTGTTGCCTCTAGCTTCACCTCTTCCTGATGAAGGTCCATTTCTCTCCTTCCACGTATATATTTGTTTCCTGTGGGCGTGTGTGCCTGTGTGATTTTTGTTCTTTTTGTGGGTTCCTTGACCTTCAAAATGCGGCCATGGCTGTTTAATGTTTTTCTCCATTTCTTGTTTGTATTAACTTGTATAGATGTGGGGGTTTTGTTGGGTCGAGTTTTGGGGTTTTTGTTGTTTGGTTGAGTGTGTTGAGGCCGGGGAGCGGGGGGGCCTCAATTGTGAGGGTCGAATTTTTGTTTCATCAGAACAGAGTCCTCCACCCAAAAAGGAGATTCTTTAGCAATTTTTGGGATTATTTCATTCCTTTAGAAGAGGTGTTTCCAAGTCCCTTTCCTCACAGTGAATAAAAATTTGTAAACTTCACTCCCCACCCCCCCCCCCCCAAAAAAAAAAAAAATATTGTAAACTTTTTTTCCTAGTACTTTTTATTATGATAATAAGAAGTATGCCCGTTTCTTCACTTTATCGATTTGTGATTTCTTTATATTTCATGCTTCATTCTTTATAGTATTTTTTTTGTCTTTCTGGTTGGAAAACTCCATTTTTAACCCATTAGAAAAGTTTTCTTTCCTACTTAATTGGAGTCTTTATCCCTTGACCGGTCACGGGTGGTAGCAATTCGTCACCTAGGTTCACAAGTCTACTGAAATAAATCTAAACTGGGATGGGGCAGGGAAAATTTTTTGGGGAGGGGGTAGCCGGTGTGGACGGGCAAGAAAAACGATAGGTGGGTATGTTTGTCAGTACAAAAAAGAACAGCCCTGTGCGAACCAAGTCCCATGTCAAAAATGGGTAGCGTGGAAACTGGAAATTTTGGGTTATCCGAGACCATAAGCCCGACTTATGTAGAGAAGGTTCTACATTAGTACACTACTTCTCCTTAGTAGTGAACAAAAATTTGCCTTTTGTAATATCACTTATAATAATATTACTATAATATAGATTCCAATAAGAAATTGGAGCAGATATCTTCCTCTTCTTGATGTACTAATGTGGGGGGTGTTAACAGGCAAAGCATTGATGTCTATCAAAGCCTCATTCAGCAATGTGGCCAATGTACTGCTGGACTGGGATGATGTTCAGAACAGTGACTTTTGTTCTTGGCGAGGTGTAGTTTGTGGCAATTTCAGTACTTCAGTTGTTGCTCTGTATGTTTTTTGGCCCTTTGTTGTTGTCTTTTTATCAATCTTGATACTTACAGATATGTCTAAATTATTGTTTTTGGCTGGTTTGATTGCTCCAGCAATTTGTCCAGCCTGAACTTGGGGGGAGAAATTTCGCCCGCGATCGGGGACCTGAAGAATCTGCAATCTATGTATGTTCTTTTGGTTTGATTGCATTATCCAAACTCTGTTGGTTCTAACATGTATGTCTTCCTCGTACATCTATTTGCAGTGACCTTCATGGTAACAACTTAACTGGTCAAGTTCCAGACGAGATAGGTTACTGTGTATCCTTGATACTTCTGTAAGAAATTATAATAGTCTTCCGTTTACTCAGTTTTATTTATCTTTAGACGTTCAATCCTGCATGATAATTTTTGTTCATTTTAATGTTTCTTATGTCCCAGGGACTTATCAGATAACATGCTGTCTGGCGACATACCCTTCTCAATTTCTAAGCTTAAGCAACTCGAGCTATTGTAAGTTGTCTCTTTTTGCTGCATCTTGAACTTTGGTTTCAAAACTCAGGTTTGGATTAATCATCCTGCATGACAGGAACTTGAAAAACAACCAGTTGACTGGTCCAATTCCTTCTACACTCACACAGATTCCTAACCTTAAAACTCTGTGAGCTTGTCTTTTACTTGGACACTCTCTTTTGTTTTTGACATTTATCAACGTAAATAGTTCCCTGGATTTTCATATATTCATGTTTGTTTCTTTGGTATGCGTCTATAGTGATCTTGCCGTAAACCAGCTCAATGGTGAGATACCGAGGTTGATATACTGGAATGAAGTACTTCAGTATCTGTAAGTGGAGAATAATTGCTTCTAAGAGCCATCATCGCTTTTTAATTAGAATGAAATACGTCCAAACTGCCATATTTTTCTTTTGTCTGTTCTAATTCCATTAATTGTTCATTTGAGACAGTGGTTTGCGAGGCAATTCATTAACAGGATCGTTGTCCCCTGATATGTGCCAGCTCACTGGCCTGTGGTACTTGTATGTTTTCTTACACATTTCTTTGTGGATAGAATCTTTTTCATCTGCGCATATTTAGCTTGCCTGAAAAAACTTTAAGTTAATTAGCTTCAGATTGCTTTCTAGAGAGCAGCCCTTAAGCAAAGATTACCAACCTCTACCCTTTGTTGAACCTCATGTTTCTTGATCTTGCAGTGATGTAAGGGGCAACAACCTAACTGGAAATATCCCAGACAACATTGGTAATTGTACAAGTTTCGAGATATTGTGAGTTCTTGTCTTTTAATGCTACTCTTATCAACATCTGTCATGAAATCATTAAGATATTGAAATTCTATTAATTCAGGGATATCTCCTACAATCAGATCACCGGGGAGATTCCTTATAACATTGGGTTTCTACAGGTTGCAACCTTGTAAGTGAATTTCTCCTTACTTGTAATCATCTAGTTTATAAATTATACCAGATGCTAATCTTCCACGTCACTTGTACATCTTTTGTCAAATCACTAAGTAATAAACAATACTTTAATATGAAATCTTTGGTTGTATGCAAATGACTTGATTTTTGTACAGGTCTCTACAAGGAAATCAGCTAACAGGAAAGATTCCAGAGGTCATAGGTTTAATGCAAGCTCTTGCTGTACTGTAAGTATAAATGATATGGAGTTCTTTGGAAGATAAATGCATCTCTTCTTATTTTGCCAAATGATATATTATGCATTAAGGAAGAGCTTGAGATCTCACATTTAATCTTACACTTCTCAGGGATTTAAGTGAAAATCAACTAGTTGGACCAATACCTCCAATTCTGGGCAATCTGTCTTACACTGGAAAGCTGTAAGTTGAAGGGCTTCTAATGGTTGTGATTCAATATTCCATGTCTGTAGTGTGGCCCTAATTCTGTATTAAATATGTTCTAATTCTGTATTAAATATATTTCAGGTATCTTCATGGCAACAAGCTTTCTGGGAGAATTCCACCTGAGCTAGGAAATATGACAAAGCTCAGCTATTTGTGTGATATCTTCTGGATAACTTTTTCAATTTTTGCATTTTAAAATTTCTTTGTAACTGGGGACAACATTTTGAAATTTTCCTCCATTTTTTTGATTTACGCATGTTCGGGCCAACCTTATTTGCAGGCAACTAAATGACAATCAACTATCCGGTGTAATTCCTGCTGAACTCTGGAAATTGGAACAGCTTTTTGAACTGTAAGTCCTTTGCTTTTTAGTGATGCAAATGTTTAGTCTCCTGCACTACCCCGGAGTTTTTCTAATGTCATACTTCAGAAACCTAGCAAATAACAATCTTGAAGGGCCCATTCCTGACAACATCAGCTCTTGCACAGCACTAAACCAATTGTAAGATCTATCCTCTATACTTCTTTGTTTCTCATACTTGCTTGTGACTGCATATTTTAACTCTTGATCTTTCTTCCTTATCTTTCATTCCTTCAGGAATGTGCATGGCAATCGCTTGAACGGTACAATTCCATCTGGACTGAAACATCTAGAAAGCCTCACATATTTGTACGTTCCATTTTTTATTTCATGCTGTCATTCACATCTATACTTTCGCTGCTTATCGTTGAGAAGATTTATTACTGTATCCACAGGAATCTTTCATCCAACCAATTAACGGGCAGCATACCAGTTGAGTTGGGGCATATCATCAACCTTGACAAATTGTGAGTTTCAATACGCGTGGTATCAAAATTTCACTGGCAGCTCTGTTTTGTGACATTGTGTTCCTTTCATTTTCAGGGACCTGTCAAGCAATGATTTTTCCGGACCAGTTCCTGCTTCGGTTGGTCATCTGGAGCATCTTCTTAACCTGTAAGACACCAGTGTTCTTAAAATGCATGATCGCATAAATTTTTTATTAGGTGTTTGCAATTTTCAAAGTGCATCCTTATGCGAAATAATAGGAATTTAAGCCACAACCGTCTTTATGGTCATATTCCTGCCGAATTTGGGAACCTAAAGAGCATACAGCAAATGTGAGTTTCTCTTGAGATGTCATATTCTTCATTTTCGTTTCTCGTTAACACCCTTGAATTCTTGTGGACTGTAGCCTCACTAAGGATTCATTGCTGCAGTGATATCTCATTCAACAAGCTGAGAGGCAGCATTCCGGAAGAGTTGGGGCAGCTTCAAAATCTTGCTTCTCTGTAAGTTAATATTAAAGTCCCATTTTTGCTGAACAGTAGGGGCATGTTTTATGGAAAATGGAAGTTTTATTGTAGCAATTGACCTTTTGCTCTCAAACATAGTTAGGTAATTTTACTTTTCTCTTGCTTATGAGAAAAATAAGTTTCTTGTTTTTGAAGCAACTGTTACATTGCCATCGAAGTAACTATATTATTTCAATTTTGATCAATAATTACATTGCCATCGAAGTAACTATATTAGTTTCAATTTTGATCAATAAAAGGAGTTATTCAATTTGGCTTCTTTACTAATTCCAAGCTTAATTTTTAAGTTTAGCTATACCTGCATTTTGGCCAATCAACGGCTGTCAACTTGTTTGATCATCTTGTATAATCACAGCAATAAAATGACATGGGTGTATTGGTTTATGTGCTGCTGCAGAATTCTAAATGACAACAATTTGGGTGGAAGAATTCCTGACCAACTAACTAATTGTTTGAGCCTTGACTATCTGTGAGTTCTATCACTTACATTCTTAAATTATTATGATTTTAATCTCTCTGTAAGTAACTGATTCATCTTTCTGCAGGAATGTTTCATACAACAACTTTACTGGGGTTATTCCACTAGGCAGTAACTTCTCCAGGTTTTCACCTGACAGGTACTTGCACAAAGACTTAATTACTTCAAATCTGGTCTTCTTTCTAATTCATTTTTCCTCTATACATTGTTCCTGAACCCGTGCTCAATGTTTATTTCAGCTTCATTGGAAATCCGTTCTTATGCGGTAACTGGGTGGGTTCGATATGTGGCCCATACCCTTCAAAGTTCAAAGGTATTACATATGATGATCCTTTTACTTGTGTTCTCAAGCATGTTTGGTTAGGCCTTAAGGAAGGGAAAAAAAGAAGGAAAAAGGTACCATGCTGAGAAATAAAGACTTCTGAAGAAGTTTCTCAATGGGAAGTTCTTAGCTTAGACTTGTTTTCTCTAAGACTAGGGTTGCTTTTACTTTTTCCCAGGCTTAGCCCAACATGCTTCTCTCCTGTTTTGCTTTATTGGTGCTTGGTCAAGAATGTTAATGAACGTTTTTCGATATTTGTGCAGTGTTTTCCCGAACAGCAGTTATTTGTGTCATATTAGGCTTCATTGCTCTGTTATCCATGATAATAGTTGCTATTTACAAGTCTAACCAACCAAGCCAGTTTAGAAAGGGATTCAACAAGAGTTTGCAAGGTTTTATAGTACTTAATATGAATTTTCCTCCCTCAGACCATTTTTTCTTGCTCCAGTTTTCACACATAGGTTCCTTTCTTGTCAGGTTCACCAAAACTCGTTGCTCTTCAACTGGATCTGTCAATCCACACATACGGGGATATTATGAGGCTCACTGAGAATTTAAGCGAGAAATACATAATTGGATATGGAGCTTCCAGCATAGTATACAAATGTGTATTGAAAAATTCCCGATCAATTGCAATTAAGCGACTCTACAACCATTATCCATGTAACACAGGTGAGTTTGAGACTGAACTTGAGACAATTGGCAGTATCAGGCACAGAAACCTTGTGAGCTTGCATGGATTCTCTCTTTCACCGCTGGGGAATCTTCTCTTCTATGATTATATGGAAAATGGTTCGCTATGGGATCTTCTTCATGGTTAGTAATAATCCAGATCATTTCTAGACTGTTACTCGATGCTTTAAATTCTAATCTCGATGCTTTAACTTCTAATCTGCTGTCAGTTCTGGGGATCAAACATGTACTAAATGTGTTTGTTCAATATACGCAGATCCAACGAAAAAGGTAAAACTCGACTGGGAAACACGTCTGAAAATTGCAGTTGGAGCTGCACTGGGGCTTGCTTATCTTCACTATGATTGCAACCCAAGAATCATTCACAGAGACGTAAAATCCTCAAATATTCTGCTCGATGGGAACTTTGTTGCCCATCTCTCTGATTTTGGGATTGCAAAATGCATACCTAATGCAAAAACTCATGCATCTACCTATGTTCTTGGGACGATAGGATACATCGACCCAGAGTATGCTAGGACTTCATGGCTTACTGAAAAGTCAGATGTTTATAGCTTTGGCATTGTTCTTTTGGAGCTACTGACAGGAAAGAAGGCTGTGGATAATGACTCAAACTTGCATCAGCTGGTAATCTTTTCCTGTAATCATATTATTTGATGCTCAAAAAACAATCGTAGCTGTATTTTGATGTTATTACATCCTTCTAATCTCTCTTCTTGGATATGTTTCAGATACTCTCAAAAGCCGATAATAACACGCTGATGGAGGCCGTGGATCCTGAGGTGTCTGTTACCTGCACGGACTCGGTTCACATAAAGAAAACCTTTCAACTTGCTCTGCTTTGCACCAGGCCTCATCCATCTGAGAGGCCAACGATGCATGATGTTTCTCGGGTTCTCATGTCCTTGCTACCGCACCCTCCAATGAAGCCAAGCTCAAATCCTCCCAGAAGTATTGACTGCGCACAGTTTGTGATGGGTAAAGGAGAAAGCCAACTCCAAATGCCTCCACAGCAACTCCAGCAGGACACCAATTCCTCTGATGCTCAATGGTTCGCTAGATTTCGAGAAGTTATATCCAAAAACACTCTCTAAGATTGTTGATTCCGTTGCTGAAGATGGGAAATGGATCAAGGGATTTATGATAATCCCAGTTTTGGATAAATCACTTGGTGTAAGATGAAATTGCTGGAGCTATTTGGGATTCTGTTTAACTTTTGTACAAGACAAGAAAACCTCAAACATTGTCTTATCTGTACTGTGATCTATTGTTAATCTCTATATATATAGGAAAGTCAGAGTAAATCCCAGTACTTGCACTTCTACACCCCATTGAATTTGTGTTCTTCGTGCAATGCGTGTAACATGACTGCCAATCTAGACGTCGAATTTGCCTCTGGTAGAAGTTTCAACTTCCAGATGACATGGTTTGACATGCTGAGTCAAATTTATCTGCACGAGTTTGTTCGTGAAGGGCTGCTACAGGGCAATCTTGGCAACAATGACTTGCTCCCAAACAGCAAACCGTATATGAACGTCAAGAGAAGCTAGCTAGAGTTATAGGGCACTTTAGCAACCATTTGTAAACGCTTCCAATTGTAAATGGGTGACGTGATGTGTCAATTAATTGCCTCTGACTCACAAAACTCTTAGTACAACAGAGTTTCATAGGGTCAAATGAGGGGGGAAGGCCGACAGCAAGGGTGGAGGTTGTGTTCCAGAAAGCCTAAACTTGAGAGATGCTCAGTGCATCGTGCCCATCACATATTGCACACCTAAGCTCAAAGCATCGCCACGACATCTTGCCACATTTTACACTCTCTATAATACCAGGTAAAGTTAAGAGAAGGGATTTCTCCTTGTGCACCATCTGACTGCCCACAAGTCCGAGTAGCCACTCAGATCCAATTCAAACCCATCTCTGCATAAAACTCTTTAAATGCCAGGTTTGTCACACTATATGCTGAAAACTCAATTAAGAATGGTCAAATGGGCATGACATTGCGACAAAATTTTATGGATCCAAACTGAAGTTACAGTGAGCCGAGAGATGTCACCAACAGCACGACATAAATGCCACAAGCAATTATCACTTATCACTATAGGCAGGCATTTGAATTACATTAAAGTCTAGAATAATATCAGAGGAAAAAGAAAATTGGGGAAAAAATCGAAAGGACCTACTTGAAAATTTTCTCTAAATATAGCTGGAGCATAAGACTAGAGAGTATTTCTCCTTTGTGTCGTAAATTAAAGGTTCTTATTATGGTCATTAACTTTCAGATGCTGAAGCACCTACTTGAAGCTCAAAACAATATCCTTGTCCATCTGCATAAAAGAGAAGGGCATCAACGATATGTGGAAGAAACTAATAACATGACGACTAACAGTGGTGGACTTACAGATTTGGCCAGCTCTTTAGCTTTTTCATCATTGAAACCAAGTGAAGCCAGTATCTTATGCCCAGCTGCTTCCTTTTCTGACCAAATGCCAAGAAGCAAATGCGCCGTTGTTACTTCCCCACTTTCGCCTGCTTTAAAATAATCAGTCGAATGATGTTGCAACATACAAATTTTAGCATAACATATCACTGAGAAAAACAACTTTAGTTTTTTTATTTTATTTATTATTATTATTATTTTTTTTTTTTTTTTTTTAAAATATCATCAAAGCAACTTGCATTTTTTTATCCCAAAATGTAATACAAGTGAGGCAAATTTTGGGGTGCAACTGAAATGAATTAACATAGCATCACAAAAACTGCTGTGCCACCAACGTGTTTTGTCCTTGGGACTTGACAATCAAATCCTCGAAATTTTACAGAAATATAATAATTGTGAAAGAATTGTATAGTTCACCATAAAATAGGAGAAAAACGTAATGCTAACACAGTCAATTTCACAATTCACCCAAAAATAGGTGAAAAACATAATGTTAACACAGTAAATTCCACAGTTACACAAGGAATTGATAATAACTACCTGACTTCAGTTTCTCGTCTATCGCCCAATCAAGAGCCCTTTGAGCCGGTTCAGTCAAGGGAGGATGCTCAGGACTGAAGAAATACATATCAGATTTTCCAAGCAATTTCACAGTTTCTTCTCGCACCTTGAAAAGTGTAATGCCATTTTCCCTAAGAAACTTCGCAGCCAAACTAGTTCCTGCAGAAAGCCCAAACACAAGCTCAATTAAGAGGTTTCCAATGATTTTCACAACAGGATCTCTCTCGGTAATTTGTATAATAATTTGGTAAGCTTAACATTGTTATCTAGGAATGGAATTATAGATATGAGTTGTTGATGCATATAATATGGTAAATGGGCCCCACCCTTCAACACTTGTTGTAACTATTTTAAATAAAAATGTGTTCCTTCCTCCCAAGATCAATGGTAGAACATCACAGAGCTCATTCTGAAGCCAAGATACTCATTTAAGGCTATATTAA
>CAVNYN010287580.1:2338-14086 GCA_963692815.1 Nyctanthes arbor-tristis | reverse complement strand
TAGGCATGCATTCGATCATGTTGAACATCCCTGGGACGATCTTTTATCGTGCAAATAAGGCGGCAAAAGCAATTAGGAAGGAACTTTTGAGTGTCATTAAAGATAAGAAACAAGCGATGGCCACCGGCGCGCCGATGCAAGATATATTGTCCCATATGATTGTCGTTACAGACCCGAATGGCCGGTCGATGCCGGCCCCTGAAATTGCTGATAAGATTATGGGGCTGCTCACTGCAGGATACAGCACGGTTGCTACCACCATTACTTTCTTGATGAAATATGTTGGCCTAAGCCCCGAAATCTACAGAAGGATCCGGTCAGGTAATCAAAGTTTTCACGTTTTGGAAACCGAAACTCTTTGGAGAAATTTAATGATAAGAAATTAAAGCTATATACTAATACTATTTTGTAAATACAGAGCAATTAGAAATTGCTGCCTCTAAGAAGCCTGGAGAATTACTAGAATGGGAAGATATGCAGAAAATGAAGTACTCTTGGCATGTGATATGCGAAACGATGAGACTCGTTCCGCCTCTCCAGGGGACTTTTAGAGAAGTCTTGATGGAATTCACCTATGCCGGTTACACAATTCCGAAGGGTTGGAAGGTAAGATTGTTATGGATCAAGTACAAAGCTTAAATTCGATCGATTATTATTCAGCAATTTCGCTATCTGTAAAACTGGGTCGAGGGACCCCCCCTCCCCAACAAAACAAAAGGTTTATGTAGAGGCCTAAAATTTGTCCAAAAGCTTTCATGGTGGATAGAAACAAATTGAGGCTCCACATTTTGTCTCAACTTGTATGTTTGATTGTATGTGTAGGTATATTGGACTGTAAGCACCACAAACAAGAACCCGGCATATTTTCGTGACCCGGAAAAGTTTGATCCGTCAAGATACGATGAAGGAGAATCACTGACACCATATACTTATGTTCCGTTTGGAGGAGGGCCAAGAACGTGCCCTGGAAAAGAGTATGCTAGGCTAGCCATATTGGCTTTCCTTCATAATGTGGTTAAGAGGTACAAGTGGGAAGTGATTGATCCAAACGAAAAGGTTGAAGGCGATATGATGCCGGAGCCTCAGAAAGGGCTTCCCATCCGTCTCCACCACCACCAACACTAGTAGACGAGCCAGAGAAAGGGGTTCCCCACCCATTAGGAAACTGTCGGCTCATTCAGAAAATATCTTATTTTTGTGTAGAGATAGTATTTTTTCTCTTGTTCATATTCTAAGTACAATTAAATTTTCTGTTTGTTACTGTCCTCAATAAAATTCTAAAAAAAAAAAAAAAGGAAATAAAATAACATTTCTAAACTCGTCCATGTCACCTCCACTAGGTTGGAGGCATTCTTATGTCAAATTTTGATTAGGTTTCCAAGCACACATTTGACTTCTTTAGAGCCTATACATTAATTATGAAAATTTGGCACGGTTTCACTGTAATACAATTGAAGAATTTTTGCGTGACAAGGCAACACTCGATTGTCAAATACGAAGTGGACCAATTGGGATTTTTTTTTGACTAATGTCCTCTTCATTTCTAAGTGCTTCAAGCCAAAAAGTCAAGCAACCATTGTGTTCCAACCAAATTCAAAATAACAAATAGCCAACCTGATCAGCAATTATAGAGAAACATGAGTAAATGACATAATTCTTACATAGCACAATTTCATTAAATGAGGATCAAATGAGTACTTTTTCATCATCCGATAAAAGTGTGTCACATTTACAATATCGCTTATTCATGTTTAATTTTCATATCTCTCTAAAATTTCTGTGGCTAACAACGATGCCTCTCACGGCCGACAGGGGAACAAGATACATCAAAGCCGCATATACATTGAATTTAATGCTGTCCACGATTAGACATGTAATAGTCTATGATCACATGCGTTAATTGAATTTTGATGTGTTGTTTAAGCAGCTCAATTGTAAATGACTCGACATTTATTTTAAAAATAATAACCATTGTGGCATGCAATTTTCACCTTCTTCGTATTCCAAGAGTACGATGCTCTTAATAAATCGCAGACATAATTATAATATATTTCATTGTATCGTTGTATTCTTTACTTTCACAGGAACAAAATGAGTAGAACATATTGGTTTTTACAAGAACAAAAATTAGGATGAAGAATTGGAGATGATAAGACGTCCGTTACCTGCCTATTTGATCAAACGTCAAAAATTATATCGACAAAATGAAAAATTTAGAACTCAAGTGCACTTTTTTGAAAAAGTGGAGGACCTCAAATCCCATTCTCCCATGGAGATTATAAAGTGAATGAAGATCCAAAACAGGCCACGTGGTTGAAATTGCAAAGGGATAAGCTGTTGTTTTTAAAAATTGATTGGCGTGTGAACCAACTCTTCATTTGGTGGTATATATGCAAATGAAGACAATGAGCTTGTTCTTTGGGCTTATTTTTTCACTATAAAATTTATCAACAAATTAAACTCATATTAACCACATATACTTAATAAATAATAAGTTTTCACATTTTCTTATAATCTCTCTCTATTTTTTCACCACACTTTTTTCCCCAAAAGCTAAAAAACTAGCTACAAAGAACGAACCCAAATAATAGTCCCAAAAGAGGATAGGAATTTTGAGAGGTATTCTATCTTCATTGTCCATTTGTCCTTGGTTAGTTGGCTTGTTTCTCTTCACATAACTCATTTGTGTTTAGTCTCCCCTATCTCTAGAGTTGTGTCTGATTATGTATCCAGCATTTGTTCAGTATCAGTTCTGTAACTTGTACCATTTAAGATGAACTTATAAATTGTCCCTGAGCAATAGTGCCCTCGCTAAGGGAAACTTTCTTCTCTTTTCCCCAACAGTAGCTAATTAAAAAAAAAATTCCTTATTTCAACTATATTCCATCACCAAAAACCCATCAACAATTAACACACAAAAATCAAAATATAAACTAGACAAACAAGGTATAATAATCATACAAGTCAACAAAACTTCAATCAGATAAGTTGCCAATGATGCAGTCATTTATAATTATTTAAGTAATGAGCAAGAGTAAGCTATTGTAACTTGTAAGCAAAAAAAAAATGACAAAAGTTTTATGAAACCACTCCCTCACTTTATCGCTTAGAACATCTTCAATAGAACCTGTAAATGCAAAATGCTCTTTATCTTAAAGAGTTAAGTGTTGACACTTGATTACATAATAACTACGATTTTATTCGCTTTGGAGGGCGCATATCAAGGTTTTGTAATTCTTTTAACAAAAACCGCCTCTCATAGGAGTTGAATCCTCAACCCAAAGTAAGTGAAATTATAATTTGAAATGATAATGACGATCAGACAAACACATTGGTGATATTGATATTTGATTGATACCTAGCTTTTTTGGGAGGGGAGTACCTCGCTTTTTAGTTAGAAAAGTAAATTATATATTTTTTTTCAAATATATATTATATTTCTCTTTATTTTTTATTTTGAATAGCTTTCGCTTTTTAAAAAAATATATTTTGAATAGCTTTCTCTTTAATTTAACTGCAAATTACTTTTAATTAAGGGGGTGTCCTTAAAATGGAATTTGATGGAATTCAAAATTATATATAATTTTAGAGATTCTAAACTTGGATTTTTATATATTCCATTAAATTCTGATGTCCTCAAAATAGATTTCAATTGATCATTCTATAAAATCATGTTGTTCTCAACAATCCATGGAATTCAATGGATTTCTAATATTGGTGGACTTTAAAGGATTTCAATGGATTTCAAACGTATAAATATGAATAAAAAATTCTTCTACAAATCCAAGCATGACCCGTTGGAATTATTTTTTTCCTTCCCTCTTTTCCATAAAAAATTAAAAAAATGAATAACCAAAATTCCAAAAAAAAACAAACACAAGTCTCATTCATCCTCTCTAAACTCATTAAAAAAAAACTAACAACAAATAATAATTACAAGAACATCAGTTCCCAATGACGAAAATGGAGATTGAATTAAAATTTATGACTATCTAACAAAAAAAGTTATGTCTTCCTCTGATAATTTAACAATTTTTGTTCATTCAGTTAAAAGAAACTATGAATAATTTTTCAGAAGAGAAAAAAACAAGGTTGTATATTTTTATATATTGTTTAACCATCAAATGTGAATATCTTTTTCTTCTTTTTATTTTTTTGATGATCAATTACATGAAATTATATTAGTCTTTTTTATTCCTCTCTTCTCAAGTTCAACATGTGCAAAAATAAATAAATAAATAAATAAATAAAATTGACTAATAAATAATTAAAATAGAATAGAATAAAATAAAATAAAATAAAAAGGTTGCTCAATGTTTAAATTGAGATATTAAAACAATACTAGTAAATTCTTAAATCATAATTTTGTAAATCATATAATATATAATACAAGAGTTTTCAATTGAATTTGAATTCTCAATTGCAAATTTATCGCCTATAATTTTGCTGACATTATCATGATGTTATATAATACAAGAGTTTTCAATTGAATTTGGATTCTCAATTGTAATTTTCTCGCGCATAATTTTGCTAACATCATCATGATGTTGCAAAATTTTTCAAAATTCATTCCACAATTCTTTCCCTTCTAAAATTACAAAATTTTATCTTTATATAATTTTTAAATTTTCCTTTCTTAAAATCCTTGAATCTATGGAAACCAAACCCCAAAAAATATCACTTTTCTATTATTACAATATACATTATTATTTATTATTATTTAGCGTCGTAGATTGCATGAATCGTGACAATTTATTTAACACTTTTATGTATTGTATGGGCGTAGTGATTATATATATCTGTGTATCGTGACGCGGTTGTTACAGGACACGGGACATTACGTTTTAAGTATTATTCTTTATTGTTGTTCCAATTGGATAAACTTTTTTAAGTTATTGTCTACAAAAATTTTACGTTGCTACTTGACATGCATAAAACTCTATATCTGTAGATAAAAAAATCATTTTTCTGTTAGAGAAATTATAACTCAACCACTATTGATCTCCATGATCGGGTTTCTTAATAAAAGTCTTCCAAATATAGAACAATTTGGAGTTAGTGTAATTTTATTAATACACAAGTTTGGTCAACGCAAAATTAACTCACTAACCTAGATAATACAAAAAAATAAATAAACTCCTTCATTAAAACGAAATTTTAAAAAAATTTTGAAAAACTTATAAGCCTCTTTTTCGAGTTTTAAAAATTAAACTTTTCTTATTTGGATATTCATCACGAGTTTTCAATAATTTATATTAATTTATTAATTTTTTATATTATTTTTTTATTTTAGTTTGCTCATTTCTTTCTTTTTTTGTCAACATTTATAAATAATTATGAGTTTTTATAATTTTTTATTATCCGCTACCGATGTAAATTTGACTGCGAGTAACTGTTTAATTTCTTATGGATTAGTATTTTTTAAATTATTCTTCCTGGTATTGAATTATGTGAAAATGAAGGTATTATAAACTAATTATCTGGTATTATCTCTATTTATTTATTATTTATCTTTGTTTGATTTTCAAAATTTTCTTTTCAGAATTCTTGATAATATGGAAATCAAAATTTATTTCAAAATAGCTTATATTATAAATGAAAACTTAGATCATAATAACTTGGAGCAAATCAACTGTTTTATTTTCTTTTTTTGTGCAATAAAAATTCATTTATCTGTATCACACCAATAGTCAAACACACACATAATATAATTCTGTCATAATAATATACGACTAAATTTTATTTTTTTGAAATCTATGATCTAACTTGGAAATCTTTGTGACTATTTTTTTAATCTTTGTTTCTATATTATTATGTTGCAACGATTAGGTTGTAGAAGATGTAAAAAAATTATTTTCTTAGTCTTTTTCTCTATAGATGTGAAGCTTTTAAAATAACGATTGAATTCATGTTATTATTTCATTTGATTTAATTATTATATTGTGACTATTTATTGTTTTTAACAATTTATGTAATGAATTTTTTTATATGATATATTGGGAATTTATCTCGCCGTGTAACGTATCAGTTGAATACGAATTTATCGATATTTTAATTTGACGAAGATAATAATGAATTTTAGAGAAAAATTTGTGAGCAAAGAAATATGAAATCGACAAGAAGAAAAGGAACTGCACAAAATAATTACTCTCTCTATTTTGATTATCTGATCTTATCAAAAGGAACTTTTTAAGATGTCGCACATATATGATCTCTATTTATATTAAAAGTCTAAGATCCCTTGCATTTCTTTAAAAATATATCTCTTTTTAATATTTTAATTATAACTATCAATTTTGTATTTTGCTCATAAAAAGGGTACGTCGAGAGGGTACTTTTTCATGATTATGAAAATTTTTATCTGAACAAGTATCCAGTGAATACAGGTATGTACATGCATGATACGTATTATTACACTGTTAACTAATAATATGAAATAAGTTAGATTGTTTAAAAGTGAAATATAGTAAATCATTAATCGAGTATATAAGAGGATAACTATTAATATAGTATCAAAATTATATAGTTATTGTTTTTGTTATGCAAATCCGATAACACGTCTTTGTCCAATATTTTACAGGGCGGGTCAAGATAGGTCGGGTCATGGGGCGGGGTAGAACGCCACTATGACCTACAAAAGGACTTATAAATTTTTCTCTCTTTCAATTAATATTATGTGCAAAGCATTATTAATTGATGAACGTAGAATAAATCAAAACATTTATTTATAATTTTAAAGTTCCCAACATTAACTAATATAATAACATGATTCTTTCAATTCGATAGAAAAATCATTTCAAAAAAATAATATAATAAAAAATAAAAATAAATTCCCACAAATTTATAAGTCGATTAGTCAAATTGTCGTATCTAATCATTTCTACACATTTTTAGAATTAAATTTATTAAAAAAATAAAAAAATGCTTGGTGGGTCACGGGTCTATGGGGCTGGTCCAACCTGACCCTGACCCTGACCCTGACCCTGAGCCGCACTCGCTCTGGACCTACTGTGGGGTAGACAATATTGTCTCATACCCGTCCTTTTGCTCTAATTAGGAGTGGCGGGTCAATCATATTAGGGGCATGTACCAATAAGTTTATGGGTTGATGTTTCAAATTATCATCCCTAATTACTTTACTGCTAATTATTATAACTTTATGTAGGTTGGACATGTGAATTTACACGAAGTGTTTGGATGAGACCAGAATTATGAACTCGAGTATTTTACTATAAATATCCTATAGTGAATTGTAATTCTTATATCAATTCGTAATTTTATACGATACAACTGGTATATTGTACTTTATTTATGACATGATGTCCACACTCATACATCAATTTTGATATAAACGTGCATTATAACTCTACCTGTACAACGCACGGGTGAAAAAATCTAGTGATTACTTGAACGAGGTATAAAAACAGATTATGTATTTTTTCATTAGTTCGCATTTGAGTTATTTATTTTCATTAGTTCAATATTTCCATTGAGAATGTTTGAAACGATATGAAATTTTAAATAAGTTAAATACCTTAAATGAAAAAAAATTCATAAAAATATATTAAAATCCACTAAAATCCATTGAATAGAATTTCATTGGGATATGAAGGATTCTATGGGATACTGCCGAACAATTACGTCAAAATTTATGAAATCCGTGAGAATTCATAAATAAATCTAATAAAATCTACCAAGTGTGTGTTGGAGACACCCCCTTAGTTTTTTAAATTGTCAATGAACCACAAGTTAAATCAGTGACTTGAAAATTGAAATAATAATCTACTTACTAACTACAAGTTTTGATCCGGAGATTTCGGGTATCTCAGTAATGGAGACACACTGTATATGTTACATATTCTCTTCTATTAATTTACATGACCTTATATGTAGGTTAAGGAAACTAGTGAAAGAGGATGTGTCACGTACATATAGTCAGTGTCTAAGAATCAAAATTGTACCCAATAGTCAATAATACACTGACCGAGCCAATGGCTGGATAGAATCTATAAATTATGTTCCTACGTGATGTCATGTTGGTATTTATCAAATTTTCTTAAATTAATAAACGCCTGTTGGGAGGTTTTTCTTACTGTCACCAAAAAAAAAAAAAGAAAAAAAAAAGGGAAAATTACATAAAATAGGACTTGTTGAACCACTTATTGTAAAAATGGCCCAAGTACAGTTTTTAAAAAGTCAAGTGTTTTCAATGGGTTCTCTATATTTCTACAAATATTTTTTGTATTTTATATTTTTCCACAACTACAATTTACAGTCCTAATTTATCCGCCCCCTCGGGGAAACAAATTTATCCGCCTAGAATATATCCTTTCGATATCTTGAAATTCAAAAGGAAGCGAAATCAATGGATGAATGTTGCTACATTTATATTAAATTAAATTTAAATTAATTCAACAACTTAATTATTATATTAATTAACTAATTAACTAAATTCTTAACAACATTATCGGGTTATTGGCGCAAAAGGTCTCTACCTTTGAGTTGTTTTGTGGAAATCGTCCCTACCTTTTATTTCTTGGCAATTTCATCCCCACCTTTGCATTTCTTGGCGGAATTCATCAATGCCGTCATTTGCCGTTAATCTTTCCGTTTTTCAACCTTTATTTTTGTAATATTATATCTATATATACACACTTATATTTTATAAAGCCTAAATTAATGCATTAATTATTATTTTTTGTATTTTAAAAAAATTAATGCACTCAAGTCTAAATACGCTAATAAAATGTTAGAAAATATTAAATAAGATTAGGCGTTTTATTTTATTATGTTGTTTTATATGGTTTAGAACTGATTACTAAATAGACTTATAGTTAAAAATATAACAAGCAAAACAATTAACAACGTTGTCGCCTAAATAAAATGAAATATAATTTGATTCACTGATAATTTTTTTAAATATCATACACACACATATATTTTCTTCACTTCTTCCAATAGTTCTGACACTGTTAAAGAGTATATATATCTCTGTGTGTGTAATATTCAAGAAAATTATCAGAAAATCAAATTATATTTTATTTTCTTTAGGCGACAACGTTATTAATTATTTTACTTGTTATACTTTTTTAACTATACGTTTATTTCGTAATTAGTTTTGAACCATGTAAAACAACATAATAAAATAAAACACACTTATCTTATTTAATCTTCTCTAACATTTTATTAGCGTATTTAGATTTGAGTGCATTAATTTTTTTAAAATACAAAAAATAATAATTAATGTATTAATTTAGGCTTTATAAAATATAAGTGTGTATATATAGATATAATATTACAAAAATAAAGGTTGAAAAACGGAAAGATTAACGGAAAATGACGGCATGGATGAATTCCGCCAAGAAATGTAAAGGAGGGGATGAAATTGCCAAGAAATGAAAGGTAGGGACGAATTTCCACAAAATAACTCAAAGGTAGGGACCTTTTGCGCCAATAACCCCAACATTATCTATCTATCTATCTATCTATCTATCTATCTATCTATCTATCTATCTATCTATCATAATAATAATAATAATAATAATAATAATAATAATAATAATAATAATAATAATAATAAGTAGTAGTAGTAGTAATCAAATCCCTAAATTTTTGTCATTTTAGGTTATTATATTGCATTTTGATTTTAATTTTTTTGGGGGGTGTAAAATTCATTGTTTCTAAGATAATTGTTAGTACGTTAGACGTTTTAGTTTTGTGTTCTTCAAATGTTTTATGCAACTTACATTTGCCTTTTTTGTCATATTCAACTCCAAGAACAATTTTGATGAAAATATATGTCCATTGAGGATGAGAAGTTAATTAATGTCAATAAATGATAATGAATTAAAAAAAATGAAAATAAAGTAACACAATCAAACTTTTTGATCTTCAGTGATTCCAACATCTGCATCTCTAATTTGATCGATATATGATCCAATTAGAAATTGTCCTAAAAGAGGTATCTAAAGATTGATTTTATCGATCATAATTCTACTTCTTGAACATGGAGCAGAAGTTTTCCACCACCTTTTTTGTTGATTAAAAAAACACAGAAACCACATACTTGCCTAAAATACTAGAATTGAACAAAATAGAGCATAGAGTTTCTTCCAAGCCACGCTCTTTCTGCCAGTCCTCTTTGTTCTACTCATGGAAAGACAACCCTATGCCTTTTAATCTTGAAATTATCTCCAAAAATTCCACCAGAATATCATCCTCAAATGTAGAGAATATCTTTGTTTTTTCCTCTCTGTTGTGTCTCACCTTGGCCCGTTTCTCCTTGCTACCCGGAATATGAATATTCATTTCCAGCAAGAGATTCTGGAGTAAAATATAAAAATATCAATCAAATCCCAAATGATATTGTTTTGCTTGTTAAGAAACCGCAAAACTAATTAAATAATGAATTTTCTTACTCTGAATTGATCAAGCTGGGTTTGTTCACTAGCAACATCAGGAAGTGCTACAGTAATAAGGGGACAAGCTCCATTGTTATAGAGCCAAACAGGCACATTGCCGAGCACGCCAAGAACATCACCAGCTTTTGAACTGCTGAATCTTCCTATATTTGTCCAAAAATCTATGCTGGCTTTCAAATCCTTGCAGCTGCTTGACTTTTTATTTAAAGGTCTCCACACAATTAGGCATTAATATTGTCTTCTTGCTTATAAGTTACCCTAAATAATATTTTTCATTACCTTGATAGCTTGCTGCATGAAAAGCATAGCTATAGGCATTCAAAATAATTCTTCTATCAAAGTTTAGCTATTCACTGCCTTATTCCTAAGCAAGCCAGAGCAAAGAAAACGTGTTGCTAACCTTTACGTTTTAGTGTCCACGTTTTTGTAAGTATGCATTATATTACCATTATGCCCTTTGTAAATACAGCCAAGTTATGTCGTTAGAATAGGATAGAAACTGATGTGTATTTTCCTAATTTTAAGGGTTTGATTCTTGGCTGTAATTCATTCGTACAGAAAGGAATTGTTTGTACAATTTACAGATATAAAATCAGCAGAGGAGCACTGAGTGTGGTGTGCTGTTATTTTCCTCAAATTCTTGAAATTCTGATTTGGTATCAGAGCCTCCTTCAATGGCGAATCAAAGCTCTGAAAATTCAGCAACCCAGCAGAATTCAAGCAACTCCACGATGCCTTCCTTGTTGGTTGGAAATCAAAGTTCCTCGATTGGAGTCTCTCTCACTCAAACCCCTGCTGTCAAGCTTGAGAAGAACAATTTTCTTCTCTGGAAACATATGATTATGCCTATTGTGAAGGGGCATAATCTGGAGGGGTTTATCAATGGTGAAAATCAGTGCCCTGCGAAGACTATTGTTACCCAGCTTATGACTGATACTGGTGCTGCTGTTGAAACGACTGAAAATCTAGAGTACAGAAGGTGGATATCAGTCGACCAACTATTGATGGGTTGGTTATATTCTACAATGACACCAGAGATTCTCATTAGAGTTATGGGAGCAACAAGTTCAGCCAAACTGTGGAAAGCTGTGGAAGAGACTTTTGGTGTGATGAACAAGTCTCGTATTACATTTCTTACTGCTGAGATGCAAAGGACCAGGAAGGGTTCAATGCCCATTGATCAGTATTTAAGCACACTGAAACAGTTAGCAGACAATCTTGAAATTGCCGGTAAGCCCGTTCCTCATGCTGATTTAGTTAATCAAGTGCTAGCTGGTTTGGATGAAGAATATACCCCTATTGTGGTTCAAATTAACAGTAGGGATCA
>CAVNYN010287579.1:0-30258 GCA_963692815.1 Nyctanthes arbor-tristis | reverse complement strand
TGTAAAATAATATTACAATATAGAAAACTAATATAAAAAACATTACATTAATTGACACAAACAAATAAAATTTAGAGTATAACATATATTTAAATATATAATAAAATTTATATTAAATACTAGATATGTAATTGACACAAACAAATAAAATTTAGAGTATAACATATATTTATATATATAATAAAATTTATATTAAATACTAGATATGTTAAAGGGAAAAGTTCATTATTTTTAAATTGACAAAACTACTAGAATATATTTTATATATTTTTTAAAGATATTTTTTTGGTTGATTATATTGGACACTATTATTTTTTATAGTTACATCACATTTCTAACTGTATTATACATAGATCCTTAGTTTTTTCTAATTATTGTATTCACGCTCTTAACTTTTTTTATCATATTTTTGTTCTTAACTGTCTATTTACTTGAATATTTCATATACAACAAAGGTTTTTGCTATAAAAATTTTGCTCAAAAAGACACTAAATAATTTAAATTAGCAAAAAGAGACAAATGATTTGGTGCAAATTAATTAGTCTTTTTATTATTCAATAGTCCGATGCTAAAGAAATTATATGGAAATCATTATTTTGAGGCAAGAAATATTATTTACTAAAAAAGATGTGATAAATCATGCAAGAATGCAAATGAAAAAAAATAAAGTTTACGTACCATTTATGTAAATAAAAAATATGGTGTATTTGTAGAAAAGTGTAGTGTCAATATATTTTATCCCTTTTTTAATATTCCTGCCCACTTTTATGCCCCTTTTTATCAATCAAAATTTTTGATGTGCATAATATTATAGTAAAAAATATATTAGATATATCAAACAACGAATATAAAAAAATAAAAATATTATAAACAATTAGAAGTGTTACTAACAATCAATAACTCTTAGATATGGAGTAGAAAATGATTTATATTTTTGACTCTTTAATTAAAAGTGTATAATAATAGTTGTATTTATAGTCTTTATATAGGCTAATTACATAAACTCAAATAATATTTAACAATCCATTTATAAAAAAATATAATATGAAATAAAATTTTTTAATGGTAATATGTGGTTCATCTAGTAAAATATAATGTAAGATAAATACTTTAGCAATTGATGAAGATTTTATTCAGTTATTTAGTGGTAAAGGTTTTAAAACAATAGTTGTAAATAAATTTTTTATTAATTATTAGTATTTTAAAAAAAATCACATAAATCACAATTTTAAGAATCGAAAAAATTTGGTGTGGAGTGTTTTTAATTTTTTTAGCTTTTTACAAAAACAATTAATATTACAATTTAGAAAACTAGTGTAAAAAACATTAAATTAATTGACATTGACAAATAAAATTTAGATTATAACATATATTTAAATATAAATAAAAATTAAATTAACTAAAAGCTCAAAGTTTCATATAGAAAATAGTTTATTTTTAAATTGGTAAAATCATTCGAACATAATTTATATATAATTTCAACTGAAATATTAACAAGCATGCGAGCTAGCCCAGTGGTTGGGACTTTACTCCCCAACCATTAGGTCATGGCTTCGAAACTCCATCCTTACAATTGCAATAATTAATTCCTCGCAAGTCAGGGCGGGGTGGCGAGTCAGGTACAGCTGATTGGATAAGTTGGCGAGGCGGGTTGGGTTAGGGTCGTGGGTCCGTTAAATATTTTTAAATAGATTTTTAAAACGGCCGTTGGAAATTTCCGACAGACCAAAAAATTCCCTCGGAATCCATTAGCAATGCGACCTTCACCGACGGCGTTTCTGATGAACAGTTTTCCGTTGGTGTTGACCTTTAGCGACGGATTTTGAGGCTTTAGCGACAAGATTTTCCGTTGCTGAAAGGCAATTTTTAAGTAGTGACGTATGACGTACTCGGTCCAAACATGACCATAGAATTGTCTTATATAAGCCAATTACATACACTCAAATAATGTTTGACAATCTAGTTGTAAAAAAAATATAACATGAAATAAATTATTTAATAGTAATATGTGGTTTATTCAATAAAATATAATATAAAATAAATACTTTTGTAATTAATGTAGATTTTATTTAGTTATTTGGTGATTAAGGTTTAAAACAATGGTTGTAAATTCATTTTTTATTAATTATTGGTATTTTAAAAAAAAATACATAAATCGCAATTTTAGTAATCAAGAAAAATTAAGCAGAGAGCGTTTTTATATTTTTTTAGTTTTTACTAAAACAATGAATATTACAATCTAGAAAACTAGTGTAAAAAAACATTATATTAATTGACACAGGTAAATAAAATTTAAAGTATAGCATATATTTAAATATAAGTAAAAGTAAATAAATGTTAAATTAAATAAAAGTTCAATGTTTTAAGAGAAAAATTCATTATTTTTGGATTGGCAAAATTACTCAAATATAGTTTATATAGATTTTGAGGCAAAGCGTTAACAAAGTCATGAGCTAGCTTGACGGGTGGGACTTCACCGTCCAATCGCCAGGTCATGGGTTTGAAACTCAGCCTTGCAATTCTCATGCTAGAATTAATTCTTCACAGGTCTCGGGTCAGGCGCGGGAGGATCGGTGGGTCGGGTGCGCGCGGGTGACTAGACAGCGGGCTGGCCGGTTGGTTGGGTTCAAATATAGGTCCGATCAAATATAGGTTAACGGGCCGAGTTGATTAAATTAATTTTAAAAAAAATTTTGAGATGCCCATCGGAAGTTTCCAACAGTAGAAAGTCCGTCGGAAATGTACCAATAGGTGTTGATTTCCATCAGAAATTTTTGACACAAACCGGCTGTATTTCCGACAGGTATGGCCGTCAGAAATTTTCGACGGGCACTAAAATACCTTCGGAAAACATTAGCGACTCAGTCTTCAGCGACGGTGTTTCCAGCGGTGAGTTTTCTGTCAGTACGGACCTTTACCAACCGAATTTGAGGCTTTAGCAATGGAATTTTCAATCGCTTAAGGGCAGTTTTTTAGTAGTGATTGTTATGGACCAATTGTTTAACAACTTCATGGAATTTAGTTAGCCACATGGCATATTGTATCGTCTGTGGTAATTGAAATATTTTTAGTTTTATCATCTTAGTTTGGCACTTATTTGGATCTAATACCTCTGGATGTACTATATCCTATCCTTGAAAATTTCACTCTCCCACCAAGAAATCTAAGTTTGAACAAAAAAGCCATGAGTTTAGATCAAGAAAATTCAATTCATTAATAGTGCTTGCAACCCTTGGAGGCTATGGAATGACTAATGATGTCTTCTAGGTCTAAGATTGTTAGAATATTAATCTAGGCTAATAAATCTTGGTTTAATGAATAAGTTATATGCATTTACAATTCATCACGGGTGAAGAGTAGTTTCATGTTTATTTAAGTTTCATTGAATAAGTGGTTTATTGAAGTTTGTTACTAGTTTTTTCATTGACGTATTAAATTGATATATTTTGATTTAGTAGTATAAAGAGGAGATTGTCTATTGTACTTTGAGCGTCAGAATATCGGAGAATAAAATTACATTTGAGTTGAGAAATTTGTGAGTCTTAAAGAGAACAATATTCTTCTCTTGAAGTTTCTATCATATATTTGTAAGTGTTTTTTATTGGGTTCACAAAACGCTTCCAACAAATTGGTATCAGAGCTTCGTTGTAATATGGCATCCAACAACTGTATGTTGCAACCTCAGCTTCCTCGATTTGATGGGAAGAATTATAGTCGATGGAGTCAACAAATGAAAGTCTTATATGATTCTCAAGATTTATAGGATATTGTAGAGAATGGTTTTGTTGAACTACAAGACCAAGATGCTCTTACTCAACAACAAATTAATGAGTTAGAGGAGAATCGCAAGAAGGACAAGAAGGCTTTATTCTTTATTTATCAAGCCGTTGATGAAGTTGTTTTTGAAAGAATTTCTGGAGCAACTTCAGCAAAGGCAGCTTGGGATATTCTACAATCAATTTACCAAGGAGAAGATAAAGTCAAAATGGTACGGCTGCAGGCTATGAAATTTGAATTTGATACACTTCAAATGAAAGATTCTGAGTCGGTGGAGGAATATTTCAATTGTGTTCTTTCTATTGTTAATCAATTAAAAGTAAATGGAGAGCAAATATCCAATCAGAGAGTAGTGGAGAAGATTCTCAGGAGCATGACTAGAAAATTTGAGTATATTGTTGTTGCTATTGAAGAATCAAAGGATTTGGCCGTATTATCTGTGAATAACTTGATGGGATCTGTCCAATCTCGTGAGCTTAGATTGAAGCAATTTGATAGTTCTTTTTCAGAACAATCTTTTCAATCTCAAGCTTTTTTTAGGCAAATATATTGAGGAAAAGAAAGAGGTGGAACTGGAAATGTTTGAAATTTTGAGCCTCAAAACAATAGCAGCAACAATGAAAGCAAAAAAGAATCAGGTTTTTTTTGGAAGCCAAGGAAGAGGAAAAGGTAGAAGTAGAGGAAGAAGTCAAGGTAGAGGTCATGGTGATTTTTCTAATGTTCAATGCTATAATTGTGGACATTTTGGCCATACCAAAGCTTACTGTAGGCCGAGGAAAAATGATGGCGATATTAACACATCCAATTTCACGCATGAGGAGCAAAATAAGGATGAAGGTATACTTTTTATGACTTGTAAAACACAAGAGGTTTTTGTTGAAAATGTTTGGTATCTTGATAGTGGTTGCAGCAATCATATGACTAGCAACAAAGATATTTTCATAATTTTGGATGATTCTCTCCAAAGTGAAGTCAAGATTGGCGATGATAAGTGACTTCAAGTGAAAGGAAAGGGTGATATTCTTGTTCAAACAAGGAAACGTGTCAAACGAATCACCAATGTGTTCTATGTTCCAGGCCTCAAATATAATCTGCTGAGTTTTGGACAACTTCTTCAGAAGAGGTAGGATGTTATTTTTAAAAACGATGCATGCGAGATCAAAGGCATGAATGGTTTGTTTATCACAAGAATGAAAATGACCCCAAACAAGATGTTTCCATTGAATTTTTCATACAGCTAAAGTTCTTGTTTTAACACATTGGTAAATGATGTCTCTTGGCTATGGTATTTTCGATTTGGACGTTTGAGTTTTAACTCATTGTCTCATATGTGCAAAAATCATATGGTGAGAGGAATGACAAACATTTAAGTCCCAAGGATCATCAAACTTGTGAAGCGTGTATTCTTAGGACGCATCATCGCAACCAATTTCCTGTTGGCAAAGCATGGAGAGCCTCAAAGCCACTTGAGTTAGTCCATACTGATTTATGTGGACCTATGCGTACATCAACAATTGGAGGTAATCGTTATTTTCTGACATTCATTGACGATTACAATAGAAAGATATGGATTTATTTGCTTAGAGAAAAAAACGCAGTTTATGAATGCTTCAAAAACTTCAAAGCTTTTGTTGAAAATCAGAGTGATTGTACAATAAAAACTTTATATTCTGATCGTGATGGAGAATTTGTTGCTTTGGAAAGTTTTTTGAAACAGAATAGAATTCGGCATCAACAAACTGTTCGATACACTCCCCAGCAAAATAGAGTAGTTGAGTAGAAAAATAGAACCATCATGGAGCTAGCAAGAAGTATGTTGAAAGCTAAGTAAATACCTAATGAATTTTGGAGTGATGCCATGACTTGTACTGTTTATCTTCTAAACTGAGCTGCAACTAAAAGTATTCACGGTATGACTCATCAAGAAGCTTGAAGCAGCCATGTGTTAGCCACTTGAGAGTGTTTGGGAGTATAGCTTTCTCTCATGTTCCAGATGAAAAGATAGGTAAGCTTGATGATAAATCAAAAAAATATATCATGGTAGGATATAGTGAAAATTCAAAAGCATATCATTTGTACAATCCCAACTCCAAGAAGATATGTACATTTTAATGAAGAAGAGTCCTAGAAGTGGAGTATTGATGATCAAAAACAAAAATCAATTTCTATCAATATTAAAGGCAGTGAAGATGTGGTAGCATATGAACCAGAAGATGTTGGAGAAGATTCTGAACCATTGTCCCCAACTTCCAATTCACCATCACGGAATGAAGAGTCATTTTTGCCATCAAAAACGAAATCGACTCGACCGCATCAACCATCCACAAGGTATCCATCTTCTAAATATGTTAGGGACTTTGCATTACTTTTAGATGCAGATCCTACAAGTTTTGAAGAAGCATCCAAGAAAGAGAAATGGAGGATTGCTATGGATCAAGAGATAGATGCAATTGAGAGAAACAAGACATGGGATTTGACTGAACTTCTAAAAGATAAAACCGTACTCGGGGTGAAATGGGTGTACAAAATAAAGCTGGATTCAAATGGTAAAGTAGACAAAAACAAAGCCAGACTTGTTGTTAAGGGTCACAAACAAAAGTTTAGTATTGATTATGAAGAAATATTTGCTCTTGTAACTCGACTCAAAACAGTTCGTTTACTTTTATCAATGGCAGCTCAGAAAGGTTGGAAGGTGCATCAAATGGATGTGAAATTAGCTTTCCTGAATGGCTTCCTAAAAGAAGAAGTGTATGTTGAATAGCCTCCTGGTTACAAAAAGAAAGAAGAAGAGCAAAAGGTGTATCGCTTGAAGAAAGCACTATACGGATTAAAACAAGCTCCACGAGCTTGGTACAGTTAGATTGGCAATTTCTTTTTGAAGAATGGATTTAGTAGATGTCCATATGAGCATGCACTCTATAGAAAAGATGATGGAAGATGTAATTTTCTTATTATTTGCTTATATGTTGATGATCTTATTTTTACAAGCAATAATGAGAAAATGGGTGCGGATTTTAAAAAATCGATGATGGAAGAGTTTGAAATGACAGATTTGGGACTTCTACATTATTTTTTGGGAATTGAGATAAAACAAATAAATGAAGGAATCATGATTTCTCAGCAAAAATATGCAAAAGATTTGTTGAAGAAATTCATAATAGATACTGTTATCTGTTGTACTACACCTATGGAGGTAAATTTGAAGTTAAGCAAAGATGATGGAGGTAAAGAAGTTGATGCTAGAGTCTATTGAAGTCTTGTGGGAAGCCTAATGTATTTAACTGCAACAAGACCAGATTTAATGTTCGCTGTTAGCATGTTAAGTAGGTTTATGACTTCTTCAAAGAAAAATCATTGGGAAGCAGGTAAAAGAATTCTTCATTATGTTTTCAGCACTATTGATCATGAGATTCATTACAAAAGATCCCAAAAATCAATCCTGATTGGTTACAATGATAGTGACTGGGGAGGTTATGCAGATAATCACAAAAGTACGTCAGGGTATGTTTTCAATATTGGTTCAGGTGTAGTTTCTTGGTCTTCAAGGAAACAATCTGTTGTTGCTCTCTCTTCTACAGGGGACAGAGTATGCTGCTTTATGTGCAGTTGGTTGTCAAACTCTTTGGCTTAGGTGGATATTGAAAGATTTAAAATGTTCTCAAGAGAAGGAGACACCATTATATTGTGATAATAACTCAGCTATTGCACTTAGTAAAAATCCAGTTTTTCATGGAAGAAGTAAGCATATCAGGATTAGTACCATCACATTCGGGACTTGATCAAAGAAGGCGAAGTTGTTGTCAAGCATTGCAAGACACAGGATCAAATTGCAGATATCTTCACAAAGGCATTGAAGGCTTAAACTTTTATCAAGATGAAGGAAAAACTTGGCATCGCTCAAGGCTAGATTAAGGGGGAATGTTTGAATATTAATCTAGACTAATAAATCTTGGTTTAATGAATAAGTTACATGCATTTAGAATTCATCACGGGTGAAGAGTAGTTTCATGTTTATTTAAGTTTCATCGAGTAAGTGGTTTATTAAAGTATGTTACTCGTTTATTAATTGACGTATTAAATTGATGTATTTTGATTTAGTAGTATAAAAAGGAGATTGTCTATTGTACTTTGAGCATCAGAATATCAGAGAATAAAATGACATTTGAGTTGAGAAATTTGTGAGTCTTAAAGAGAACAATATTCTTCTCTTGAAGTTTCTATCATATACTTGTAAGTGTTTTTTATTGGATTCACAAAATGCTTCCAACAAAGATGAGTACCTGACATCACTGGATGGGGTGTAATAAAACTTCACAAGACAAATGCAATGAGAGCTCGGTGGTAGTGAGTAGTTATTTATGGCATGTACGAGGTGATTTATTGGAGCAGGGTCAACAATAATAAGGGCAGTACTAAACTAGTGAAAATTAAATTATATATCATTGGGAAACGAATTGAATTGATCGCTTAATACGGTATCATTTTTCCCCCTTTTTTTACTTAATCGTAATGTTTAAAAAGTCATCATATTCAACCTTTTCTAGATGAAATAGTAGAAATAAACCATAGGCACCAAAAGATATTCTAGCGAGTTATTATGTCTCTTACAAGAAGCTACAATCATAAGAATTTCACCATGAGTTATTCTTTCATTATTTACTTTTTGTTCAGAATATTTTACCACAGAAAGGTTTTTAGAAAAAAAAGGAAATAGAATAAGAAGAGAAATATTAAGATAAAACTCTCAACTGCAAGTAAAATAAAGAATTTGTTGCATATGCAATGCAAAAAATCGATTCTAGAACGGTGGTTTTTCAGTTGAAGTATAATCTAGAGATGTTGGTATAGATCACAATGACGAAAAAGAAAGCTAAGAACAAGGAAATCACGGAAAAGAAATGTAATTGAAAATTTTGGTAGAGAGACATCATAAGTTGAGAAAACAGAAGAGAAATTTGAAAAAGAGTAAAAAAATAATTCATTGACTTGCTTGAGTTGCAAAGCCTCATCCACAGAGTCACTAGCAGACTTCCTCTCAGTATTCATCAACTTATTATGGAAGCGGATAATAAGAACACCGATGATGCATATGGATGCAATAAATTTTTTGTGCAACCTTCCTTTTCAGAGTGTTTTAGTTAGATCTGTTTGGGTATCTCTGGATTTTTCTTTATACACTTTTTTCTTCTTCTCTTGGAGAAAATCATATTGTCATCTCAAGGATTCCCGGATTCAGCTGGTCTAATTAATTTTGGGTAATCTATGGTAATTTCATCAACATGGTTAATTTGTGCTCGTGAAGTTTTGGCGGGCGTTTTGGGAGGTCTCCAATTCTTATTTTCCTCTATTTTACAAATGTTCCAACTATTATTGTGTTAATAACTTTGACGGAACTTTTGCAGATGAGATGCTCGGAGTCCATGTCACAATTTCATATTATTAGGGCTTTTGCCTAAATGAAATCCAAATCTTCTTTGATCCTTGCTACTGGAGCTGTTAATGAATTGTATGATTCATTTTCTTCACAATTGTATGATTATCTTTTGCACTTTGCATTGTTCAAAATTGCATTATGGTTGCATTTTATGTGTTTTGAAGTTCTTATTTCACAATTTGGCTGGTGCTTGAGCTTGGAGAATTCCCATTCCACATTCATGTTCATGCAGCAGATCTCAGTTTTAGTCTAATTATCACCTATGCAGTGTTATGTGATGCAAAGTGAGTTATAGTTGGAACTCTCTGTAATTTATTTCAAAAGTCATCCCCTCTCTACAAATTATCTTTTTTCCCCCTCAAATATTACATTGCCCCTATATTGTTCAAAAATTTGATTAATGACTTCTTTCACTTAAGTTTCTTATACATTCACTTTAAAGCTATGCTGAAAAATTATTGGGTATAAATCTTTGCCATATTATAAATATTACCTATCATTGTCCGTGTTAGATGTAACATTAAATATTCTATTTCTTAATATAAATATTAACTAATGTAAGTAAAACTAACACGATTTCGCGCAACGCACGTACGTCCACTAGTTACGTCAAAAAAAGCTGACAACGACATGCCAACAAGTAACATCGACCAAAACTTGATGGCAAAATAAAATAATCACACAAACTACTCTGTCCCCATTATTTGGAATAGCCAGCGAGTAATGTTGAGTAACCAAAGAGAATATAAAATGTCATGTAGAAAGGCTTAATTAGGCATGACTAAACAAGAAGTCAATTAAGGCGTAAATGAGCTTTTAAAGTTTACTGCGTAAAGTAATTAGCTAACTGTAATTACTAAAAGGTCAATTTTTGGGCAAAATATAAAGTAACAATCGAGGGTTTTCATCGTCAACTCAGTGGTCTATTGTTTGTTATCTGACTTGAAGTCTGTGAATTCATGGAGGATAATGCATGCATGCATGTGCAGCTAGGGCATGGTGATGACATGTCACAACTGTCTAGAATTTTTGACGTGAGAGTATTTCGTATATATGGATTACATGATGATGATGTGAAAGAAGTAATAAAATTTTCTAGGATCCAACATTTACATGTGGCAATGTGGCTACATGTATGCACACCACGCGCGTGACGGTAGGTATCAATTGTTGGAAAATACAAAGAAAGTTGATGGAGAAACTTGAAAGCTTGAACCGAGAAGAAAATCTGGCTTGAACGTGAATAAATTAACTGTCCTCAAACCAAATTTGCCCCCTTTTTGGAATTAAAGAATGCTTGAGAGATGTAGAGTAAACGGTTTGAAGGATTAAACAAGTATTGCAATGTTCCAACCCCAAGTAAAATAAAGGACCACAAAATATGGGTAACATACGTAAAGAATATGATTGAGTGTTTTGGTCTCTGGATTGATGTTTTCAATGTTCGTAATGCATTTTGATTTGAAAATCTATCGCTTATTGATAGAATTCCAAGATGTTCCATCGAAAGACATTAAGCAAAAAAATACATCAACACGTGAAGAGGTGCTTCAAAACGTCCAAAATAGGAAGAAAAACTTGTTGCTAACAATTGGCATGTGCAATCACATAGTGCAAGATTTGGCACGTGCGGCCGACGTGCAACCGCACCATCAGCCGTACACTAAAATGTGGGCAGAATGCCCACGTTCTAATCACATGTTGCGGCCGCATAGATAATGTCGTGTGGCCACACGGTATTTTCTCTTTTTCCGTTTTTCTGCCCAACATTTGAACCTCATTTTTATCAATTCACAATGTGAAAATTTATATTTGTCTTAAACAATTTACAACATCAACATGGCATTTAAACAAGCAGTCACATCATGCATACGTGTTCCATAACAAACCCATATGGGTGCAAAAAATTTATTCTAAAAAATTATGCTTATCTTAATTGAACAAAAAAGAGAGATAAAAACCAATGAAGCCTTAGCCCATTTAATTAAAGGTCTAAGGTTGTGAGGTCTTAGGATATAGAGGTCCCAAGTTCGATTCTCTTTATATGGAGATTTATCTACATTTATATGTAGTTTATAGTCTTCAATATGAGAGTTTAATTTCTTGTAGTCCCTTGTATAGGGGTTTGTATTATTGATTTCTATACACGATATACTTATAGTGTCATGATGTAAATTATTATTGTACTTTAAAAAACAGAGAGAGAGAGAGGATATAAGCTTGAAAAAATTGGAAGAAAACAGGTGTAGGGTATTTGGCAATCATTTATAAATGTGATTTGTTAGCAAATGAATTCGAAACTCAAATACGTGACCCCACCTATAAGTAGAGTATGTGGAATTAATGATTAAAAACATGTATTGGTATGTGTGATCGTAGAAGGAATATGATGCAGGAGAAAGTAGAAAAATAGCGGAGGGAAAAGCAAAGGAAAAATATAGAAAATATGACTTGCTATTTTGTTGTCTCTCTCTCTCAAGAGAAGAGAAACTCGTGTTTGTATTGAAGATACCAACCAAACCATGTCGAGAATAATTTCCTCGTCTGTACATGAAACTGGTAGCAATGCTCAGGTGGGCAAAATTTTTAGTACTAGAAATACAGACTACTATTTTTCTTAAAAATTATGCTAATTTTGTAGCAAACCGTTGCACACAATACATTTTGTTAGAATAACCTGTTAACTTTTTTTCGAGTAGAATAAAATGTTTTAAATATATTTGTTTTAGATGAGTTTAATTTATTAATTTTATTTTAACATAGCAATGTTCAGTCTATTGCCATCTCTGACAGCACTTTAGCTGTCGTTCCGAAGGCCAAAAAGGGGGGGATTCCCCATTTGCTGCAATTCACCCCCATTTTCGTTTTGGCGGATATGTTGCCTCTTCCAGCGGCCACTCTTGGGAGGGGGATGTGGGTTGGGTGTTTATTTTTTAAATCTTTTTTTAATTTTTTTATTATTTTTAAACTTTTTTTAAAAAGTTAAAGGGTATAACGATCATTTTGTTAGAAACTTAACGGTAATAGTGACGGAAATCATGAACAATGACCTGTCCTGTGAATTTATGAATAGTTGGGAACCCATGACATTGAAAAAAAGTTAGGGATCTGGCCGATACTTAACTCAAAGGTTGGGAATGATTTGTGAAATTAAACCAACTAAAACACTCTCATCATGACCTTAAACATAATCACCTTATCACGAAGAGAGAGGCACTTCATGAGGCATCTATGAGCAAGAACTCAATAATCATGAATGAGATAATAAAAATTCGGCAAAAACTCGTGCAAATTAACACGGTGGAGTCTAGATTGGATATGCGCCATCTTAATATCTAAAACTTATACCTATGCCCAAACCCAAACGCCTAGAGAAAATAACCATACAAAAGTGCTACTCATAGTGAAAATAACTTCCCATACAAAATAGCTTGGAACTTGATTCCCAATAAAACTACTCGTATACTCCCATTTTAACAAAGTAGAATAGTTCCAAAAAATTATAATAGCAAATAATTGGTGAGTAATCCAAAGACTAATAGCTTGTATCGCTCCTGTTTTAACAATTTCAGAGGCTTACATTTCGTTTCCTCTTTGGTAGCTAATAAAATCATTTTAATTACTAACTCCTTCAAGAGATCACATTCATCTCTAAAATGGAAAGTTTAACTCTTTCCTCACTGTTTTTTCTCCACATTATAAACTTGAAACTAAAGACCATTTTACAATACTTTTAACCAATAGTTAAAAAACAATAATAAAAATAGTATAAACTTGAATGGATTTCAATAAAAATGCTGCATCAATTGTTCAACAAAATTCACAACTTTGTACAACTCGCATAGTTGTTATTTTCCAACAGATGATTGTATAGAAAAGATCGAATATAAAGAATTCACAGAAGACAACAACTTAGAAAATTAAAACTATGCAGAAAAATCCATGATAGAGTTCAACTGTATTTGTATTGCAGAGTAGATGGTTGCTTTAAACTTTTTGGCTCCATTGTCATACATAAGAGGCTGAATATCCTCACCATCTGCCATCTCTTAATGCGCTCTGGATGGGGAAAAACAAAAAAGGGAAAAAGATCGAAGTTTTTTAACATCGTGCCAAAAAACAACAGGGGGAATGCAACATTGGAAATAATCATTGCTAAAAAATTAATGACAAAGGCCCCTGAAGAGGACCTCCTCAAACAACGTATCTTCCACTATGTTATTCCCAAATATTAAATGTCGTAACTGTGAATTCTATTTGCTTGTATGAGGATTTTGTGTACAGACCTAATCAAAGAAAGAGGCAATCACAGACATGTATGAAATAAAATAAATAAATAAATAAATAAATAAATAAATAAATAAATAAGAGGCTAAGAAAACTATTACAACTGTCGGCTTGGAGCTCAGGCAAACCCCTTCACCTGTGGCTGCCAACGCCATCACTCCTTGCAGGAACTAAAAATTGCCACAATATTGATTATGTATTGTTCCTCTCTTACTTGGGAACTATTATCGGTTTTTAACTCTTTTTAGATTGACATATTCATGGTGAATTATTGTGGTGAATTATTGTGGTTATCCAAAAAATTCCAATTTCCACAAAAACACATAAATCTTGAAACTATCCCAATCAATAACCCAAAGAGAACTTAAAGAGAAAAAAATTGAACATGAAGAGAGAGTAAAACCTGGGTGCTGAAATCTCCACGAAGGGAGACATTATGAGAAAGGTCAGAAAAGAAATGACAAATAGGAAAAAGTAATACGCTATTTATCTAGACTGGAGACCGATCTCCTAACTAATTGGCAGCACTACATTAGAGAATGGATGAAGATGCATAAATACATAAGAGCATTAATTTATTCAAGGATTAACCAATAAGAAAACGACAACTAAACTAGAGATCTGTCTCCAGTTTAGATAAATAGCATTATTCAGTAGGAAAACTGAACATCATCCGCAGAGATAGTGGTAACTATTCCGTCCAGGGCCGAGATGTTTGCCTCTCAGAAAACTTTAAAATTCACTTGATGAAATCAATTAATATATGTTAGAGACTTCGTGGCGACATGTTTTAAAATAAAGTTTGATCTTAAAAGTTTTTGTTGCTACAAAAATAATCTAATTGTTGTAAATTATTTAATTATATTGTGAAAAACTAATGTACCCCAAAATATTAGAGTTGTACCTATAAATAGCGGTATTTGATCCTTAAAATCCTAGACTTGTACCTATAAATAGGGGTATTTGGTTCTCATGATGATATATAAAATTCTTGAGTTTGCACTCTATTTCCTCTCTATTTTTCTATATTTTCCTTCTAGTTCATAACGCGTTATTAGCATGAAACATTATTATTTTGTTTTCTTTCTCTTCTTCGGATTCGAGAGCAATGGTAGTTTCATTGATCCTTTTTCCATGGTCATATAAACATCACATAATGCATGGTTGTGGTTAATTCTTTTCTTTCATTATGTAAACAATGCAAAAATAATTTTATTATTATCTATGCTTTCTTTTGGATAATTAATTTTTGTGACGTCTTAATTACAATCATCTACTGATTTAATAGAAAGATTGATTTTAATTTGATATATGGAATAGTCGTCCAATTTAACTGCTTGATTGTTTCAAATATATGTCATTGTGGTAGATTTTTCAAGAGACCTATCTTTATGTGTATATTATATGGATGGCCAGTATCCAATTTTGATGGATTTTTTGCTTCAGTTGCTGTATGTCAATATTGACAATTATTGTTTGATTTATAATATGAAGGAGTTCATGAATTTTCTCGTGATTGATTCTTCTTTTGGGATAATTATAACTGCCAATTACGTAATGAATGTAAATTTGGCTTGTCTTACTTCCATCATTCTTGTATAAAAAGGGATCATGAAGTTATCTTTTGATTGATCTCTTTCTTCCAATTTAATGGTAAGATTATTCCCAAATTGTATGATTACGGCAGATTTTTTTTCAAAGGAAAAAAAAAGGCATAATCAAGAAAGCAGAATTGGCTCCATATGTATTTTCATTTTTTTATTATTTTTCTTTAGTCATCTATTTTGATATTCATCCAAATATTGTGATTGACACGCCGTTTAGTGGATGTAATCTCGAATTCACATGTAATTCACCCTCATATATTATAAATCATATGATGTTTGTGGGGACTTAGACTTCTATTGCATTTATTCACCCTGAAGAATTAGAGTATCTCACGTTAAATGAGTCAAAAAGAATAATAGTCTCTACAGAAGCCCTGAGAAGTGTACAGATTATAGTTTCCCGAAGAAACGTAATAATTTTGGGGATTATTAATATAAATTTTTTTAGTTGTCGTTCCCGAAGACCCACAACCCATCTCATATTAAAATATTCCAGTTGAATTTAGTTTATTCCTAAAGAGCAACGAGACAATATTCTCTATGATTCTCTGAAGAAAATATCATACCAATATTCTAAAGGAATATCTTGTTAATACTCTTGAAGAAGCACAATTTTTATTATTGTTGTTATTTTTATTCTTGTTAATTATTATACCTTTTGATTACTCTAGTTTAGTATGTTACTTAAATATAAAAAAATATATTTATTAGATTTACGGTTGTTGCTCGCAAAGTAATACAACCTATATGTTACATTATTCTAATTGAGTAGTACTTGTTCTTGTACCATGGAATATTCGAGATTTACATTCATTGCTCCTGAAGAGCCAATTGTTACGCAATTTTATAGAAAATTTTTTTGTTGCTATTGGAGAATTACAATACCACTAGGATTACAAAGAATACCACTTGCTCCAGAAGAGCAAAAGAAAAGCATTGCTCAAAAAACAATATCCATATAAAATTCTCTTATGAAATCTTGAAGATTTCAATTCAAATTAGATTCCAGATTCGCTATAAATAATTAAGATTTCTATTATCGAAATTAGACCGTGTTAATGCAACTATTTGTAACATTCAAGAAGAATATTACAGCCCTTCCCTTCAAAAAAAAAAAAGAAAAAAGAAGAATATTACATGCTACGAGATCTAAGTTAGCCACTCACGTGGAAATTCGATATTCCTCAAGAATATTGGACAATTGCTACTAAAGTAATGAGAGAATAAATTATTTCAAAAATCGCAACTTATTGAGCTATTGAGATGGCACAAGTTATTGTTACTTATTCTTTTTTCAAATATATTTTTCTATTACTCATGTAGTAGCAATAGTATTAAGTTAATTGTTATTTCTAAAGATATAACTCGTTGTGCTCTAGAAGTACTACTTCCTGATAGATACACAATATTCGATATTGTTAATCGTGATTTTTTTAAAGAAACACCAGTTTTCATATTTATTAATCCATAAGCTTATCATATGATAAAGTAATATTGCATTGTAATTCTTAAAGAATTACATTTTTACTTCATATATTCAATATTTTAGCAAAAACATAGATGGCTTTTGAAGAACTTAATATAGATTCATTTGGGTAATTATACCACAAATTTTAATTCCTGTAATTATACCATAAATTTTAATTCCTACACTACGTTATTAACACAGTACAATTAAAGTGATATTTTTAGTAAGTGCAACACTATCAATTTACATATACAAGAATTCTCACCCGTGCGTTGCACGAGATCTAAAAGTAATAATTGTCATAATAATTTTAGAGAAACATATTTATCTGGTATGAAAAAGTGACATGGTTATTTGTCAACTATATATTAGATGATTGTGAGCCTTCAAATTCACCACTTACATGTAAACAACCAATTTATTTTGTCAACTAACAAATATCAGTTATTTATATCATATAAACATGTCTATCTATAATCATTCTAATAACAAATGTCAACGAATTTTTATACAAAAATTTAATAAATTATTAATACAGCCAGTTGAGTTATATATTAGCATTATGAGACATAAATTTTTATAACCATTCTATCATATTTTGATTTATTTGTCAGTAACACTTTTTGTACCTGTTAATTTTTTTTAATACATCGGATAAGGGAAAGGGAGGGGAACCAATATTTTTCAGATAAACATGTCTCTATATAATTATTCTAGTAACAAATATCAATGAAGTTTTATGCAAAAGTTTCATATAAATTATTAATACAGCTAGTTGAGTCATATCAGCATTAAGACATAAGTTTTTATAACTATTCTATTATATTTGAATTTATTTGATAATAACATTTTTTGCACCAGTTAATTATTTTTTTTTACACGGTAGGTATAGGGGAGGGGAGGAGCAAGTGTTTTCTAACTCAAGAATTCTTGTTTAGAATGTGAGAAACCCAACCAATTTAGTACTTGTTTGAATTACAACATAAGTTAATTATGTATGTATAAATAAAAATTAATTGAAGCGATTAAATAAAAGTAAAATGTTTAAAAATTATTGAACAGCTATTACAGTGCAACTGTATCATCATTCAGTCAGTCTCTCAAATAAATAATCCAACTCCACATATAGTAAGACCATTTTTAAAACGACAAACTGAAATTTTGTTCCATGGGAAATCACCAAAAAGTTTCAATTTATATTAATTATAGAATCAGTACTATAATTTTGAAAAAAAATTAAATTTGATTATTGCACTACAATAACCATATAAAAATTTCTTCAAAAATCATTAAAAATTGAAATTTACAATAAGGTTATAGATTTTTATAAGTTTATTCGTTTAGAGACAAACTATGTATATGTTTTCAAATTATAAAGATTACTATTTGCTTTTTTTGAAATAGAAATTCCAATTAATTTCGTATTCGATTTGATAAGTGACAAATCTCTAATTCAAAATAGTTGGCTAAAGACACTACCGTGAATTGATAATTGAATATGAGTTAATAAAGGAAAAAGTGAATATTATTTAATAAAAATGAAATTGCAAAAAATGGCCACTTTTATTATGTCAAGTTCAAAAATGTCCATTTTTTTAAATTTATGCAAAAATGTCCATTTTCCTATTTTTTCGACAAAATTGCCCCTAAACAAAAATTCTAATACCAATTCTAAAATCCTCAATTCTTTGATCTCTTCATCCGAGCACCAATATAAGCAATTGAACCTATCAAAATCTTCCTTGACACCTATTGAACAACACCCAAATAGCCCGTGAACGCAGAATTTCATAATTGAAGAAACCCTAAATCAAAACTTGTATATTTGAATTGTCGAGAAATGTAACTATCGAGATTTATAGTATGTAACTGTTAAGATCTACGGTTCAACTATATAGATATATAGAAAATCGTCGAGAATTATCGCGATTAAATATAAAGATATACAGATTAATTGTCGAGATCTACGGTTCAACTATATAGTTATAAAGAAAAATTATTACATAAGGGCAATAATGTAATTTTATTTTAAAAATGGACATTTTTGCTCAAGTTTTCTAAATTGGCCATATTTGAACTTGCTCTTTTGAATTTGGCCGTTTTAGAAATTGTCCCTTTAATAAATTAGCGTAACAATTTCCTAAAAAAAAGATAAAAAAATACAAAAAAAGGAATTAAATGATATCACCAGAAATCTTATAGAGCTAGAAATATTACAGAGCCAAAAATATTACAGAGCTAGAAAATAAGCGGGAAAAGCCACTATTCTCTTATTATATATATATATTATATATATATCTATAAAATTAATTATTCATAATGAATATGAAATAAGTTAAAGGTTTATATATCTTTTAAGATATTTTTTAACTACGTAATCTTTTTCCTCTATGCATTATTCGTAACTTGAAAAATATACAAATTAGATCTTAAATCAAAGCTCTAAATGTAAGCATTAATACGAGCTAATTTACTATATCAACCTACCTATTTATATCTACACACAGACTTAAAAAACTATCTCTCCAACATTTTTTTAACAAATCATTTTTCAAACTTAATCTAATATAATCCTAGTTAGATCTATTTTATTTATTTGATTTATCTTCGAAATTAAAATTAATTAATAAATGTTCCAACCTTTCCCGATCAGTCAATTAAATTATTTTTACATGTTCTTAATATTATAAATAAATTTAATTAGCCACAATATACAAATACTTGCAACAAATTTGTTAGTAATTTTAAAAATAATTTTCTTTTCATAAAGAGATATTTTTGTAGTCAACAACATTGATTCTTCAATTTTCTTTGGTTACAACAACTTCTGACATTTATCAATGTATAAAAATAAAATAAAACTTGTAAAACAAAAAAAAAAGGACAAACAAACTGCATAAATTTTCTTACAAAAATTAAAATATAAAAATTAAAAAAAAAATTGAAATAGGTTGAAGTCATTCGTCATGAAACCACCGCATAAATATGACATACTAAAATTGAGCTGTTTAAGAAAAATAAATTTTAAAAGTTAAAGTTGCGGATCATAATTGTAAATTAAATTTGTACTAACAAATTATTTAAAAAAGAAATTAAAAAAATTATTAAAAGGAAATATTTTTTTAGGAAAGAAATAAAATTAATAATTATGATTGTGGTGTGAGAAGAAAAAAAAATTTAAAATTAAAAACAAAAAAAGGGTTTAATAGAAAGTTATTGATGTAATTTCATTTAAGGAAAGTTAAAGAGGATAAGAAAAATGTGGTGTGGAGATAAATTATTGTGGTGAGAATATAGTTTCCCATTCATTTTACTTTCTTGAAGAAAACACAAATATTAAAAATGTTTTAAGAAAAAAACTTATTTGCCCATGAAGAAATATAATTCTTTTTTCTGTCTATTATTATTTATGACAGGGGAGATTACATCCTCCATTGATATCTCTAGTAAAGTTGGTGGTGGTGTTTGAGAATGGGATGAGATCGGAAGAGTGCAGAGGAATGATGTTGGTGGTGGTGTTTGAGAATGGTGTTGTGTTCATCATGCATATTGGAAAGTTTTTCATTCTGAAAAGTCACTGTTTTGAAGGCCGGAGATGATGAGGTATTAATATTACCACCGCCACTTTCGCCGGCACCACTTTTGGGCACGCTCCATATTCATCGTCTTGTTGCTGGCTATGAGTTAACCTAGCTTGTGCGAACTAGCGAGTTCGAAAGATGGAAAATGTTCTTCGCCGATTCGAGACAATTCAATGCCGGTGCGGCTGCCGGTAGTGGTGGTGGTGGGCGGTTCAGAATATTTGAGTGGGCGCGAGGTTGAAGATGATGATGTATTTTTCTCTCTCTTGGTTAGATGTTAAATTAGTTAAAGCGATGGGGTAACATAGTCTTTTACAATGTTTCCACATCAGTCTATCGCGTTTCTGGCTGCAGTTTTTTCTGGACATGTAGAATAATTCATTTGTATTTTATTGAATCAGAAATTCAGTTAACTGAAAGCTCGAGTAGAGCTAATTTAAGTTAGTTTCTATATTTGTCGACTTAGTATGTATTTATAGTATAAAACCAGTTGTTATATTGAACCTGAAGTTCAAATTTTTGAAAATTTTATTTGACATGACCTGCTAGACTATTTAGATTTACTTTTGATGAAAAGTATTGAGATATATGTAAAGAACTATAAGATTCTTTCACTTAATTAAAGAATTATTGCGCACTGCATATTCTCTGGCAATTGGTTAAAAATTATCACTAGCTAAATTTAGAACTGGGTTCTAAATATTTCTGAAAAATATTTAAGGTGAACCAAGTAGGCCAATTATGCTTTGTCACATTACGAGAGGGTAGTGGTGTATTCTAATTTAATTGCTCCAATTTAAATTGATAGAATAAATTCCTATAAGAAGATTAAGATATTAATAGCATGCTTGAAACATGATGATTATCGATTCCAAAACAAACATCTTTGAAAAAGATTGGGAGCAAATATTTGTAATGGTCATATTGAGATGTAGTACTCTAGAAAACTATATAGACACAACTAATCAGAAAGTCTCTGAAGAGGTTCAGGAACTTGGAACTAGTAAAATAAAATAGATCTCAAAGTGTTATATCTACACTAGAATCAATTGGAATTCATAAGAAATAGTTGTCGACCCTAAATACTAATGAGCTCAATGAATGCAAGGATGATGAATTAACTTTTCATCAAAAATTTAATAACATTGAATATTGACCAAACAAAAAGATGCAATCTAATAAATTACTATATGCCAGGACCAACTGTCTAGTCATTTGAAAATATATATCATATAAATAAAATATCAATAGGTAAGGTACTTATGTGGAAATATTATTAAATATGTGGTGGTACAATTAAAACATGAAGTTCCATTTAATTGGCAATATATGGTATAATTTCCGAAGGATTTAATATGCCTGAAGCATATCAAGAACTGAAAGCTTTTGTATAGATTGCCAGTATATATAAGAAAGATACGCGTTGTACTTTTTTTTGACTGAGGTTTTGTCCCAATGGGTTTTCCTGGCAGGGTTTTTAACGAGACAACTTTAATAGCATATCAAAGAATAATGTATTTTTTCTTTCACCTAGATTTTTTCCCATAGGATTTTTTCCATTTTAGGTCTTGAAGAGCATTGAAGATTTGGCGAAATGAATCAATACAAGAGAACCATTATTGAATGAATTCAGGGGGAGCAGTTGTATTCTTTTTCCTTCGACCAGTTTTTATCTCATTAAGTTTTTCTGACAAGGTTTTAATAAGGCAGCATCTTAGATGCTCCAAATTTATTCAGATTCAATTGCACGTTTTTTCCTTAGTTTGCTAGTCTTTTCTTTTATTGGGTTTTTTTCCAAACAAAATTTTTATTGAGGCAATTGTTGTACAGATTAGTCATTCAAGGGGGAGTGCTGTAAATTATTTAATTATACTGTGAATGATTAATGTAACCCCCAAAACCCTAGATGTGTACCTATAAATAGGGTATTTGGTTCTAAGAATGATATGTAAAATTCTTGAGTTTGCTTTCTATTTTTTCTCTATTTTCTATATTTTCCTTCTAGTTCATAACACTAACAAAATTCTTCTACTCCCTCCATTCCAAATATATGGTTCATTTTTTCTTTACTAATCTATCCTTATATTTAATATTTAATTACAACTATCAAATTTAAATTCTATTCATTAAAGTAGGACATGTTAGGAATATAGGTAACAAAATGTGCATTTTCAATACATTTTTTAATCTTTGTTAAAAAAGTAAGCCATATATTTGGAAAGAGGGAGTAATTAATATGAGTATATATATATTTATATACACACACTCATGAGTACTATTGAAACGAGATGTTTAATGCTCCTCTCTGTTCGAAAAAGATATTCTCCAACTTTTTTTTATTCGTCCCAAATTATATTCCTATTTCCTTATTTAATTTTTTAGTTTTTTAAAATACTCATATTTATTATATATGGTAATCAACAATAAAGAAAATCTAAAATGAAATATTAAATAAACCAAAGAGCATATTAGGAAATACATTCTTAAATTATACATATCCAAAAACATTAATTATACATATCCAAAATAAAACTGGAATATCTATGGGACGGAGGGAGCATTCTTCTTCTATTTTTCACATAGATTAAATAACTTAATTAATGTTGTTAGAAAAAATACAATTTAAATTTATATATTTCCTAGTGTATATATATATTTATGTACATTTATTAAATATTTCACTTTTTATTTGTAAGGCATTGAATGTCCCATTTTAATTTCATTATTATTACTAGTTAATCCACCCATGAGTTGCACATATAAAAAAAATTGGTAAAAATATATCTATTTAGCAGTTGCATAATAAATAAATATTTGTATCTTTGTAAAAAAATTTAAAAAGTACAAATATACATTAGTTGAATTAATATGACCAATCATCAAATATCTAAAGGAGAAAATTTAATCAATTCAACCCATAGTTATAATATATAGGTTTTGCATATTGACTTTCTACGATCAAATATATACATCTATTTCTACTACCACAAATGCTCACACCTTCACAATTTTTCTGGCACTCTATAATCACGATTAATAAGGTTTAAAATACACCTATCATCTTCATCAAGAGCAAATAATTATTCATCAAGCGCCAATTAAATATCATCTCTCTACTTGAATCAAATTTATCAATTAAAAATATGTATATCTACATATTGTAATTTACATACAAAAAAGATTGCATCAAAACTCATCAACTATATAGAGAAATTATGAGTACCTATTAATATGAAGATCAAATAAGTATATGAGCATCTATCTATATCAAAAACTTAAAGTGTCTGTTTGAGTGACTAGAGGGGAAGAGAGAGAATATGTAGTATTAGGTTTCTAGCTATTAGATGTCTACTGCAGAAGGAAAGTTGTGATTGAAGCGGAGTATGAACCAACACTGAAGAAGAAGATTAGAACACGATTTATTGTAATCAAAGGCATATCATAGCCACAAAAGAGACTAAGAAAGGAAAGTTACATACGAATATGGAATAAAAAAATTTAATAAAAAGTTTCCCATAAATCAAATCTTTACCGTAGAAAAGACTCACCTCGAAAATGACCACAGAGCAAATAGGCAGAAAAAAATGAAGGCACTTAAGTGCCTTTATAGATTAATAGATTGTAGATTATAGGGTAAATTTCACAAAAGGTCCCTAATCTTTACAAAAAGTAATAATTTTATCTCTAACCTTTTTTCAAGCATGTAGGTCTCCAACCTTTCAAAAATAAACACAAATTAAAAGGTCTCTAAATACTATTTTTGTTACCCTTTATTTAAATTTAACAAATAAGAACATAAATTTTAATTATTTATTTTGATTTATCTGCCGCTTTCTCCTTCGCACATTTATATATATTCATCTATATATCGTTTTCCAATCCACTAACTTAAAACAAGCTATACATACACATTATTTAATATATTATCTTTTCTATTCACTGCCACCACCATTACTAGTATTGTAGTCACTTTAGGCGATAAACTCTCTGAAAGTTAAACTTAAATAAGGAATGATAACTAAGATGTCATTGATATTCAATTCATATAAATTAGAATAATTAAAAATGTATGAATTTTTCTTGCGAACAAAATTAAAGATTTAAATTATTGATAAATTTAAAAAAGGAGGACTTCTTTTGTTTCCGCTACAACTCCTCTCATTCCAAATTTTTGTATCTACATATAGTTAAAATATGAGATAAATCCATTTTTATTATTGTTAAACGCAACTTAAGTAGAGGTCTTATCCTTCTCCACTCCAAAAAAAAAAAATAGTGAACGAAATGATAGCGGTACTTGGTGAAAGTTAAGAGTAACTAATAAGAGGAAACTAAATATTTTTTCATTCTTTTAATTAAATCATTTGAATTTTTTAGAATGTTTTTGTACTAATTTCCTTATATTTCATACAACGAGTGTAAAATGGTCATTTTGTAAGCATATATATAAATATAAAAATTGATAGAAATTGCCTATAAGAATCTTTGTAAAATTTACCCTTGGTTATTAATATCATGCGCAATTAATAAGAGTATATTAGAAAATTTAAAAAAAATTATTATCGAAAGTGGAATATAATTTGATACGAATGATAAAAGAATAGTTGAATATCTTTGCATGGAGTGAAAAATAAGACCACTAACTAGATTTCCACCCATGTGTTGCACGGATAGAGTTCTAAAAAAATTTCATACATAAAATATAACATAATTTTGCTTGTCAAGCTTAATGTTATAAAGAAATTGAAAAACACAACCTGCATAGAATTAATATATATCGTATACTTGCAAGTAGCATACAATCAATTCTTTATGTTGTTGACATAGTTTTAAATTCTTGTTATGAGTCCATCGATATCTCGATGAATCAATAATTTTTTTATTAATTTTTATTTTTTATTTCCTTTAAAGACAATAAAACTCGATAGTATAATTCTATATTTAGTTTCACACACGTGTATTTACAGACATACTATATATGCTTCACAACCGTGTGTTTTATGGACATGTTATAGTGACAAAGTAAAATACAATAGAGTATGAGAACACAAATCATGAAATTATACAATTGAACAAAATAAAATTGAAATTCATTAGGTAAGTATGAGATATATATATATAACCAAAATGTAATACTTAGATAGAATCCCAAAAAAATATTAAATTAAATGACTAAAAGGAAAAATATAATAATAATAATAATAATATTGAAATCTCGATTGATATATTATCTATTTTCATGTAATTAAAATTCATTAGGCAAATATAAGATATATCTAACCAAAATATAATATGTAGATAGAGTCTCAAAATAAAAATATTAAATTAAATAGTTAAAAGGAAAAGTATAATAATTGAACCAATAATTTTTTTATTAATTCCTATTTCTTATTTCCTTTAAAGATAATAAAATCCGATAGTATAATATATATTAGTTTCACACTCGTGCGTTTCACGGACACAATATGTTTCACACTCGTGCGTTTAACGGATATATTATGCTAATAAATTAAAATACAATGGAGTAGGAAAATATAAAATGATAAAATTACATAAAGTAAAATTAAAATCCATTAGGCAAATATGAGATATATCTAACAAAATTGTAATATATAAGTAGAATCCTAAAATAAAAGTATTAAATTAAATGATTAAAAGGAAAAGTATAATCTGTATATTAATTAAATGAAAGGAGCTGCGGTACAATTTTACCGTAGTTTTCCAGCCACTTTTCGTAAAAATAGGGATAATTTGGTACTTTTGTTTCCAAATGTAGTAATCGGTGTGGTACAAACTTTCTATATATAACTTTTAATATTCTGGCTGAGTTATCTTCAAAACTTTTGAGTTATCTCATCTTCATAATTCTATCTTATCTTTATAATTTTATGTTTAAGTTATCTTATCTTCACATTTTTAAATCTTCTTTTCAATTCGATGTGAAAACAACAATTAAGAGCAGATTTATTCAAGGGTTTGAGAATTGACTATGATATCATCATATCACATGAGTCTTGATACACATAAATAAAGTTAATATAATTGATGTTTTTTATGAATTGAATATTTATATCATACAACAAAAATTAAAATAAAATATAACTATACTTAAAAAAAATAATTATTAATAATTAAAAATTTTAAGAAATAAAATTAAAAAGAAAATAACTACCCTTCTATGTAGTCTTTTCTTCTTATGCGATATCAAGTTTTTAATTTTTTTAGAATATAATATGCAAATAAAGTTTTGAAATGAAAATATTAAATTAATATATAGATAGAGTTTCAAAATAAAAATATTAAATTAATTGATTAAAAGGGAAAGTATAACAATAAAAAAAGTATAATAATAATAATAGAATAATGACATCATCAATTGGTTTCTTAAAGGAGCCAGACAATAAGCGGGAAAATCATTTTTAATTGAGCCCACAATCAAATTGAGCCAGACAAACTGTTGATTAATATATATATATATATAGATAATTATAAAATGTGAATTTAATTAATTTCAATAAAAAAATAAATAAGTATAATCACAGAACGTGCGACGATAACCAACAGAGGAACATGTTTTTCCTTGCAGCTACCAAATTAAAGGGCTAGTAAGTCAACCCTCGCCGTCATCAAATAAGGGGTTAATTTTGCGTCCCTAACCTTTAGGGTTAATATCGGCAGGGTCTTTAACCTTTTTCTCAACTCATTGAGTCTCCAACATTTTTATTAATTCACACATATAGTCTTTTTTTTACTTTTTCCATCAATATTTTCATTAACTTCTTCGTCAAATTATCACTATGTCCCTTATATTTTTTAAATTAAAATCAAAAAACTTTAAAATATAAAAATATAATATAAAAAAATTTTCAAGCAAAAAAGGAAAAAAAAAGAGGGGTGAATCCCCCTTGTGCTGTTGTCGTAAATATCATTTCCGGCAGCAGTAGCACAGGGGGATTCACCCCACCCTTTTGTCGTTGTTCAGGCTGTCGGAAATGGAAGTTTGCTGCTATTTCCGGTAGCAATTTCTGCTAGAAATGGCAGCCACTATTCTAGCGGCAACACATGGGGTATTCAACCCCCTTTTTTCTTTTCCTTTTTTAAATATTTTTATATTATTTTTTAAAATTTTAAAATTTTTATTTTTATTTAAAAAAGATAAGGGACATAATAGTAATTTAACGGATGAGTTAACGGTAAAATTGATAAAACTAAAAAATTGACCATATATGCAAATTAATAAAATATTGGGGACCCAACAAGTTTAAAAACAACCTTGAGGACTCAGTCGATGTTAATCTCAAATGTGAGGTATGATATGTGAAATTAACCCTAAAATAAACGTGAAAAACAACTGAAGTAGAGTATTTCAATGAAGTTGCAATAATTTAATGATGATATCGACTGGCGATTGACGAAGGCTGGACTTTGCAAGTACTTCCCAAATGCTCCAAATTCAAGACAAGACACAATATTCGTCCAATCCTCTTAACCCGTATGGACAGTTTGACAGCCGAAATATAGAAGAACCCCACAAACAAACATAATTGATCTTGCATTAGCCAAGAAAAGGTTTTCCATGAACTTGTTCAGAAATTACGCAATGAAAGGAACATAGGAGTTTGTCACTAAGTATTTGATCAAATAGCTTCGTCCAGGAAGTAAAACCTATCACTAAAATCGCCCTCGCGGGTCGAAACTTACCCGACAAAGAATTTCACTACTTTAGGACAGTTATAGTTACGGCTGGGTTATGTTCTCAGGTAAACTGAAACAAGGGACGGGTAGGTTTAAAAAAATGGTAGAACAAGAACACCGTTGGTTGAATCATTTGTTGTAGCACTTGTTTAATTTCTTTTTGATGATTCCCAAACACAAGTAATCTTCTAATTGATGGAGTGCAGTATGATATGAGTCTTTCTACAAAGCTAGACAAGGCTTTTTTTAAGGAGCCTTACTGCTTATTTTGCACGAATCTAACAAAAAGGGTTTTTGTTAGATTCATGCCACATCAGGGTAAGGTCCCCTTTATAAGGAGCCTTATCTATCTTTTTAGAAAATTTCGTACAGTATTGTGAGCGAATATTGTAAGGAAAAGTAAAATTAATTGTGAGTGCTGATGTATATCCAATTTTCTTGTTTACGTTTATGCAATGGATTGGTCCAAAACCAGTGTTACCAAAACCAAATCAGACCAGCTGTTTCAATTAAAAATCGAGAACTTGCCGGAAAACTAGTCCAGTTACTTGTAAAACTGGTCTTCTGATTCTCGCTGGAAAACTTAAAAATAAAATAAAATAAAATAAAATAAAATAAAGGGGGGTTTAGCCGGTAAAAAATAATTTATTTATGGAATAATAATATACTAATTTATTTTTACGGTTAAACTTAATTTGTTAATTATTAGTTACTTAAACTTTTTTAAGATATAATTGAGGAAACTTTAGGGAAGGAGTACATACTGAAGGCCTTGGCTAATAAGAGCTACTATTTACCACTTGAGTTATCACTCTTGGTCTACATTAATTATTTAAATTAAAACTACTTCAACCTGTCATTGGGGGGAGGCTACTTCAGCCTCAGTTTAACTTGATTCGGAGTTTTAAGTACCCTCGACTCATTATCTTTCCCGGGCTGATATTAATGGCCAATTCAGTTTTTAGAACACTATCTAACATTTTAAATAAGCTACCCACTTCTATCGGCACACGTTCTGATTATCTTCTATTTTAAAAATACATAAACAGAATGTTGGCTGAAAATGAGACTCGTGAAATATGCAAGTATGAAAGGTTTAATAATTCTCCGTGTTGAAAATGTTTAATATACCCAGCTGCAAGTCTTTTTCCAAATAAATACTTTCTTGGCCCATTTCTAAAATCTCCCTTCTGTAGTAGCGATGGTTTTTGGAGTTAAAACAAACAGCATTTTTTTCTATAGCAGTTCCTTTCTCTCCAAATTGAGTACGTGATAGTCTGACAAAGTTGTGCTATTTTAATAAAAAGATATGCAAATACTTAAACAAAACTGATAGATGACACGATCCTATTTTTCAACAGATCACATTACATTTTCTTCTATGGTAATCAAATGGGCCACATTTCTATCTTGTGACCCTTTTTGTTTATTTATTTGTCCAAACAGAATTATTCACAGTTTTGGATTTGACCAAAAGTTCTAGAAATTAATGAACCAATATTAATTAAGCACCATCTATATATAACAAGTAATTACATGACACACTTAATTAAAATGAATCAGTTATAATACTTGAGCGCTATTGTGTATTTTTCTGAAGTAATTAAATTTGTGTCACATACATGATACAACAAATAATGGTTAGACATTAGCTGCAAGAACACCGAATTCATATCACATGATCAATCAACTTAGTGGATCTCCCTTAAATAAATTTTTTACATTAAAATTAAACATGACTTTAAAAAAAGAAAATTGATCAAATTCGATCCTACGGAAAAAATATATATTATTAGTACTGGGCTGTACGGGAGACTTTTTAGTTTGCTTGGCAATAATGTTGCGATGGAGCCCTACAATTTAATAACCGAAAAATTTGCGTAACATATACGCCAGCACAAAATATTGGACCTTGTCAAATTAACAAGATATTTTTTATTTAGTCTTCTCATCACGTCATTATCACAAGGGAAAATCACGCGGTATTAATTGTTCACCTATATTTAGTTTCCCTTCATTACTATAAAAACCCAACCAGAGCAAAGCCTCTTCAACATTTAAAAATTGATTCATTCATAACACAATATACAAACGATGGATAACCCTAATGATGAGTACTCACATTTGTACTCTTGGGAACAAAATATCCCCCAAGCTGAAGAAGTCGAACGGTACGATGATGTTATAATCTTAGTTTCTTATGAGACGACATGCGAATGGTCGTGAACCCATGTTTGTGTCTGTGTCTGAGCCTTTGTCCATGCTATTACGGGCTACGCTCTTTTATTATATATATATATATACACACACACACGTAACCCTAAACTTAAACATGAATTTGATCGACCAGGTTTTATAACCTTGTTTTCATGTATGAGGTTGATTTTTTGATCTTTGCAGTTATTTACT
>CAVNYN010287578.1:0-78719 GCA_963692815.1 Nyctanthes arbor-tristis | reverse complement strand
GAAGTCAATTTGGGTGAATTCGAATCAATTTAGCACAAAGTACAAAGTTTAAGGTCAAAATGAAGGATAAAGTTAGAGTACCCGGATGACACATGTGCGAAAAGAAATCAGTGAAAGTCCATGTGGCCATTGTGCGGCCGTTGTGCGGCTACTGTGAGGCCAGTGCGCGGCCTCATGTAGCCCGTTTCAGAAAGCAGAACGCAAGGTTGAAGATCCACGCGGGTGCATGGATTCTTCAGGCGGCCGCATGGGCAGAATGTCGCGAATTTTTTGTCGTTTTCCTATTTTAACTGGAATTCTTTCTATGCTAAATTTTGTGCACGATTTCTAAACTTTAAAAAATAGGGTCTAGCCTACCCTTCAAGGGGGGAGACATGATACAGAAAACACTAAAAAAATGAGGAGAAAAACACAAGACCTTTGAAGACTTGGGAATTAAGTTCGAGATTTAAGAAGGATAAGATTGGTGCAATAGTTATTCATTTTATTCAAGATCTAATTACCTGGGCTATGCGCTCCACTTATTTGTGTTTTTCATTCATGATGTGTAATTGGTTGAAAGTTAGGACAAACGATGTAACCTAGTTGATACCATAGTCATGTTTTTCATGTTTGATTTATGCAATTACTTTTTATGTTAAATTCTGATTGGTATATTGTTTTGTCTTCATCTATTTGGCCAATAGATGAATGAATCTATGAACTTTTGTTGAACTCGAGAGAGGAGCACCTAAGTTGGCTTATGCAATAAGGATCATTAATTTAAACAAGATAAAGAGATTTGCTTGTGATTAGTGTGATCAGTGTGATCATCGTAGGTTGAATTTCGGGGAGACTTACATGAATTTCTTGTTATTAATATATTTAAGAGAGTCGATAATACGCTCACTTAGAAATAGGTGATGTGGCCTAATTAAATAGGATTAACTAACTTCGAGAGGAGTAGTTAGTTACTTTAGTTAAATTCGATCGTTAACATTGATTAATTATCGTAAAACTAGGTTGTCCGATTATGGTGAAGTCGTGAGTTCTGACACATATCCATCATATGACTCCATCTAATTTTATTAATTTTATTTACTTGTTTATTTATTCTTTTTTCTCAAACACAAATTAATTGATCAGTCAAATAAAATAAAAATTAATAATTTCGGTACTCAATTCAATCCTCGTATGAATGATAAATCAGACTCATTGTTCACTATATTACTTGTTTGACCCGTACACTTGCGGTTTACATACATATTTTACACGAACAAGTTTTTAGCACCGTTGCCGGGGATTGAGATTGATATTAATACCAATTTATTCGAGCTTTACCTTGAATTTTATTTTTTCTGTTTGATTTGTTTGTCTTTTTTTTTTTAAGATGGACGAAGAAAATAATGACTGGTACTCAAATGCTGGTTTGTCTATGAAAACAATTAAAGAGTATGGAGAATGGGGGAATGACTTACTAGCTCAATTGAAGAAGCTTGGGAGACAAGAAACTGTCTTAGTGTGTGATTATTGTTGTGCAAATCATACACTAAGTGATTGTCCTGTTGCATATCTAGCGCCCCTAGACCATTTAATGTGTAAATTTTACGGTAAATATCATAAATTAAGTGATTGCCCATATGTACGTTTAGCTCAACAACGGTCTGAGCAGGTAAAATTTTTGGTGAATGAGAAATGACAACAAAATGGTACCTCTCAAGTCATTAACTATCCTAATACTCTCCATAAAGAGGAAGAGCCACAAACCTCTAGCACAGAAAAAGAACGTGAGAAAGATGAGGATGTAATCATAGAAGAGCAAGCTCTAAAAATCACTTTTTATGATAGGGCAATTGTCAAAAGATCATCCAATCTCATGAGTTCTAAAATTGATTTTGTGATTCTAGAAGAAGAGGAGGTTAAAGTTTTCATAGTACAATTTGAGATCAATGAAGATGACAGTCCATATTTATATGAAAAGAATATAGTAAATTTTTGGGGAAAGCCTAAAGACAGGAAGAAAATCAATCTTGACATATTAGGCAGGGCATCAAAATCTCCATTTAGAGTTCCCTAAAACTTATTTCTTATAGTCAAACTCTAAACTATAAATAAAGTCAAGCTCTAAACTATAAATAAAGTGCTGAATGGGAGGCAACCCATTATTTTATTTTATTGCATTTCATGTAGATTATAGGATTTGCATTAGAAATTAGGACACGTTTCCATTATCTCGTCTATCTTTAAATTTTAATTTATTATTGCTGGGAATCGTGGTTGTCCTTTCTTTTTATTACTTTGACAGGTTTTTCCCCTACTATTGGAGCACAAGCTAGCCACACCGGCCCTACTCCATCTGGCTCATCAGACCACTGCCCAGACTCACCATCAGTCATACCCCCATAGAGTTCTTAAACATTTTCTCCCTATATGTGTTCTTTTTGCCCTACATTGCGGACAATGTGGGAATTATGTGTGGGGAATGATTATAAGTGATTTATTTATCTAGCTGATGTATAATTTTACTAACTCTTAGTCTGTACTTAACTTGCATATTGTCTAAGTTTAAATTGTATAGTTTCAAAAATATTGTTCATCAAATAGTATGTCTAGTTCCTATATGTAGTGAAGGAAAAGTGCAGTCAGAAAATTTTTTCTTCATTTATTTGTTATGTTTTGTCTTTAAAAAAAAACTATTGTGTTTTGTGTACATGTGAGAAAGCAACTTATAATCCTAAAGTACTAAATTTCATTGGAATGTAGCTTTACTGAAATTAGGATCTTGAACAATGCAAGGAAAAAACAATCTTAAAAAAAAACTGGAAAAAAAAGATTTGCTCTGTTGACCTAGAGAGATTCATAATATGATTGAATTAGTGAACTCGCACATTCTATTTATTTATTTTGCCTGGAATTGATTATGACTGGATTAGGCTAACAAATTTAACCTTATGAGATTTTTGAGTCTTAGACACATATTTATCAGTCTCACTATCTTTGTTCATGTGTGATATTCTTCCATGGGTTTTTGTCTCTAGAATTTGTTTTATTTCTCTTTGAGACTGCTTGTTTTATTTCTCTTTGAGGCAGCATTGCTACATGTATTACACGAATATGATTAAGGCACTCTTTCTTGATTAATCACTATCCAAAAAGCCTACCTTATCAATTAATCTTTTGCATAACCCCTTTGAGCTTAATTGCCTATTTTTTCTTTACACCCCTTAATACTAGTCTTGAGTTAAAAATAATATATATTCTTACCTTACTAATGGACTAGTGGATTGTTGTGATTGATTTTGTTACTTGGAGTGGACAAAAAATAAGTGTGGTGGAGTAGTTATCGATGAGGTTTTGATGAAGAAAAAATGAGGGATTTTCATTGATAATATCGTGGCAGGGTGGTTTGTATGTGAAAAAATAAAAGAGTTGATAAAAGCAATTAAAATATGTACAATGAAAGAAAAGGAAAGAAAAGGAAAAAAACAACAATGAAGGGAAGAGGAGTTGAAAAAGAGAAAAAAACAAAAAAGAAAAGAAAAAAAGAAAGAGCAATAGTGAAAGAAAGGGATAAAAAATAGAAAAGAAAATTTTGTGGAAAAAAATTTGAGATAAAGCGTTATTTCTTTTTGAAATAAGGGCTTGAATTTCTTTTGACACTTGGGATATGTTCATATTGTATAAGTGATGCTATGAGTTTTGAAAGAATGAAGGGAATAGTAGTTTCACTTGAGATATGTTCTTGAATGTTATAAATTTGTGTTCCACTAGTTCCAATGGTTCATTAGTCTCACTTCCCAAAATTTTCTCACCATGACCCTTAACTCCGTTACAACTCTTAGAAGACCTTATAATTTGTGTCATGCGTGTGCACTTGAGCGGTGGAGAATGAAAATTTTTGCTAGCATGTTGTATGGATAGAATTTTGAGTGCAAACACTTAACTTTTAAATACTTGAGCGAAGAGTGAACTTATCTGTGAGGGTCGGCCTGTCCGGGTTATGCCATTTCAGGTACAAGCTTGCTATATGATTCTAATGGTTGTATGAGGGTACTTGTTCATGATATTTTATGAGTTTCGAATGGTTAACCAGCACTTGAAAAAAGAAAAAAGGAAAAATTCTCTAAACTCTTGCATTGCTTGTGAGACTTTTTATTAAACAGGCTTACTCTGAACTGATTAAAAAATGGGGTATTATGAGTTGTTCGTCTCATATGTGATGAACGTTTAAGTATTGTGTCATTGTACTTTTATTTTTGTTTTGCTTGTTGTTCGTAGGCGAACAACGGTCTTAGTATGAGAGAGTTTGATAGGTACTTAAATCCCCTATATATATTGTTAATTATGTAATATTGTGTTTAAAAGTTCGTATTTACGTTTATATTGGTGAATTATAGGTTAAAATTTAAGAAGTAATCAATGTGGGTGAATTCGAATCAATTTAGCACAAAGTACGATATTTAGGGTCAATATAAAGGACAAAGTTGAAATACCCAAATGGCACATGCGCGAAAAGAAATCAGTGAAGGTCCATGTGGCTACTGTGTGGCCATTGTGTGACCACTGTACGGCCTCATGCGGCCCATTTTAGAAAGCAGAACGCAAGGCTGAAGATCCACGCGGGCACATGGATCCTTCATGCGGCCGCGTGGGCAGAATGTCGCTAGTTTTTTTATCGTTTTCCTATTTTAACTGGAATTCTTTCTATGCTAAATTTTATGCACGATTTTTAGACCTTAATAAAATAGGTCTAGCCTAACCTTCAAGAGGGAGAAACATAATACAAAAAACACCAAGAAAAGGAGGAGAAAAACACAAGACCTTTGGAGGCTTGGGAATCAAGTTCAAGATTCAAGAAGGAGAAACTTAGTGCAAGAGTTTTTCATCTTATTCAGATCGAATTACCCGAGTTATACGCTCCATTTATTTGTGTTTTTCATTCATGATGTGTCCGATCTATTGAAAGTTAGGACAAACGATGTAACCTAGTTGAGACCATAGTCATGTTTTTCATGCTTGATTTATGCAATTACTTTTTATGTTAATCTTTATCGGTATATTGTTTTGCCTTCATCTATATGGCCAATGGATGAATGAATCTATATACTTGTATTGAACTCGAGAGAGAAATACATAAGTTAGCTTATGCAGTAAGGATCATTAATTTAAACAAGATAAAGAGATTTACTTGTGGTTAGTGCGATCAACGTAGGTTGAACTTCGGAGAGGTTTACATGACTTTCTTGTTATTAATACATTTAAAATGGTTGATAACGCGTTCATTTAGAGATAGGTGAGGGGTCTAATTAAATAGGATTAGCTAGCTTTGAGATGAGTGGTTAGTTAATTTAATGAAATTTGATCGTTAACATTTATTAATTGTTGCAAGACTAGGTGTTCGATTATGGTGAAATCGTGAGTCCTGACACATATTCATCATATAACTCCCGCTAAATCTTTATATATATTTTATTTTCTTAATTTTATTTACTTGTTTATTTATTCTATTTTCTCAAACACAAATTATTGATAATTCAAATAAAGTAAGAATTAATAATTTCGGTACTCAATCTAATCCTCGTGGAAATGATTACTCAAACTTATTGTCTACTATATTATTTGTTCGATTTGTACACTTACGGTTCACATACATATTTTACACGAACGACAAGTATCTTGTCTAATCTAAAATTATAAGCCATGTTGACAAGCACACATAGAGGGTAGAGAGAGAGAGAGAGATTTCACATTCCTTCCAAATAATATTCAACATCATACAGGACATTTTTTTTTTAAAAAAAGAAAAAGAATATACAAATCTGTTATTTATTATTGATAAAAGACATGCTAAATTAACAAACTCTACAATAAGTTGAAAGTTAAATAGACAAAAAAAAATTAACACATTAAATAATAAAATAATACATGATAGTTGAAAAGGAGATAGAAGTTGGATTTTTCATAACTGATTAAGTTGTGAAGATTGAATATTTTTGTTCTTTTGAAGTGTGCTTTTCCTGGAAACCAAAATCCTTTGAAGTGAGACTCCTACTGAAATCCAAAAACTTTTGAATTTAAAAAGAACAATCATAAAAAGAACAAACACATAGGCAAACCATATAAATTCATATCACTTAATATGGCAAATGGTAGATTTAAACTTCAATTGTTTTTCAAGTACAGCAATACTGTTCAACTTAAATATTTTTTATTTTTCTATTTTCAGGACTTATGGGTAAAATCGATTGCTTAAGATGATATGTTAAATCAGAATTCACTTCTGCTCTTAATAAAGCTTCTTAAACATTTTTTAAACTAATGCAACACAAGGCATTTTGGAAGGGGAAAAACATCAATTGATCTTGGAACAGGAAGAGATACAGTTTACCTGTCGTTGAGGAAACTAGCCCTTGCATCCAGAAGTAATTTCACAATCAAACTCACCTGTATTGTCATTGGAATCAAACATCGCAGATTTGGGTTAACCATTATCGCGTACAAACTCAACTGTGTTATATGGCCCCTGTTAACTTCAGAGAAGAAAAAACTAAATTTACCTGGTGTTGGACAAAGGTACGAAGGAGAAATATATCTACCAATACCACCGACTCGAGCTTTTCACAGCGAAGGAGAGAGGAGAAAGGAGCGAGGAAGATACCCTAATAACGTGAACGAATGTATTGGGGAAAAGCAGAGGAAAACTTTCGGCAGGCATATATTTCTTTTCCATTATTTTTCTTTCTTTTTTCTTTCTTTTTCTTTTTCTTTGTCCCTTTTTTTGCCTATTATTTTTCTTTTTCTCTTTTTCTTTTTTATTGACGGGTCTTTCTTTTTTCTTTAGTATATATGCTATTATTTTGCAATTTGGATGGGATCAAATACATGGGTCAATTGCATTTAAAAAAAATGAAGTTTTTATTAGCTAGAAGAATAAGAATTAAGATCAGATGTCGAATCACTATTCGTTTTGAAGATGATAAATATTTTATAGGATCCGGTAGCGGAGAAATATTTTTAGAAGATGTGCTGCAAGATGTTATTCCTTTTTTTTTAAATCCCTACGAAGTATATTTTTTAAGAAAAAGAGTATTATGCTTAAAAATATAATTTTTTAGGCAAAAATTTTGTGACAAAAGTATTAACCGCCACAAAGTATTATTTTTGTAGAGAAAAGCGGACTCCCTCTATAAATTTCATTTTGCAGGCACAGATTTTGTAGTAAAAGAATGAACACTACAAAATATTACTTTCGTGGGGACAAGAGAAATACCCTTACAAATTTTATTTTATAGGAGGAATTTTTGTAGGATAAGTATAATATTCTTGTAGTGTTTTGTTTGTCTCCGTTATCTTCAAATTCCATTAGAAAGACATCATCTTAAAGAAATTTTATCTACAGAGCACTCAAGGTTTCCATATATTTATCATAGTACTCTTGAAAGATTCACGATGATATAGTTTGCTGATTAGGATTTTCCCCAATAATATACATTTCGCCTCTCTGGAATGGGTTCTTACTGTTTCTTCATCAACTTTCATCACCACTTCATCTTTACCAGTTAAAGAGAAAGAATTCCATAGATCGTTGATTGAATCCATTACTACAAGAATTGGCGAAATCTGTTGCAGTCAAGTTCTTGCCAGGCTAGAAGAAAGTCAGTCTCTCTGGAAGGTGGGTGAGAGAGAGAGAGAGACTTTTTACGATAATGATGAGTTTTTTGTCAATTTTCATATTTTAGTTCCCCATGAGTTCAGTCTAATAATTAATCTATATATATCTAAATTAAGAGCAATATAAACAAGTATTCACGCCCAAATTACTGAAGTCATAACTAATGTCATATTTTATTTTTTATTATTTTATTCTTTTCTATTTTGAAATGGCTAATTTGCCGCATTTTGCCCTTGACATTTCATCCTATTATGTAGTTTAATCCTAACAATTCAAACTTGATAATTTCAATCTCAAATCTCTCATTAACTCAAAATCTATATCTATATTATATTATATTATATTATATTAATTTAAATCAAGTGTAGTTTCTACTTTATTTTTCACCTTTGACTGGTGCTGTAAGCTAACTAGTGGCGTCATGTTTTACTTATTTTCTCATGTTTTCCTTCTCATTTCCCAAAGAAACTCATAAAATTTGAATATTTTTTTCCATGAATTTTATATTTTTTATGAAAAACAAATATAATTAAACAAGCACAGTTTGTTGGGGTTAATTTTTTTATTTTTTTCTTAAAAATCTTTAATGTTTTAGCATGATGAGTTGTAAATTGGAAACTTTTGTCCGTCATAACTATTCAAACTTGACAATTTCAACTTCAAATCTCTCATTAAGTGAAAATTTATATCTATATCTTTATCTATATCTATATTATATTATATTAATCTAAATCAAGTATAGTTTTTACTTTATTTTCCACTTTTGGCTGGTGCTATAAGCTAACTGATGACATCATATTTTACTTATTTTTCTATGTTTTCCTTCCCATTTCCCAAATAAACTCATAAAAATTGAATTTTTCCATGAGTTTTGAATTTTTCATGGAAAAACAAATGCTATTAAACACGCAAAGCTTATTGGGGTTAATTTCTTTAATTTTTTTCTAAAAAGTTTTAATGTTATACTGGGGAAACGTAAGAAGTTTTTTGCATTTAGATTTGTTTGTCAAAAAATCAATCTCTAATAAATTTCTTACAAATATTTATTCTTCCTGCATACCAAGTTCATTTTCCAAAAGTTTGAGTTTCAAAATCATGTAAGATAGAAATATCTGAAATTTCAAAGATATTTAGAATACAAAGAGTCAATCATAGTTCAAGTATAAAGTTTGACTAATACAACATTAACGATGAGGTGCTGTATTTAATAAATAAGGATCTATGACCATGTCATACAAGTTGTTTTGTCCCACTGAATGTAGGAAAAAAATTCTATTAATGAGTTTATTAGTTTAATTATTTTCGTTGATGTACATTCATCTTTTATATTTTCAACTAATATATTAATATACAAATGTTTATAATTCATTTTTCAAATTCCTATTTTTATATTTTTTTATGTTATTTATCTTCTATATTTTCAACTAGTGTGCAAATATTTCCCATTCTTTTGTCAAACTCCTATTGTTATATTTTTTAACGTCGTTTATCTTGTGCATCGCACGTGTGCTATACTAGTTAATATATAAATCAATAGTAGAGTTATTTATCTAGACCGTAGACAGTTTCCAGTCTAGTTGGTATTTTTACATTCGACGGTGTGTGGATAATTATAAATACAAGAGGACATTCCACTACATATTCTTAAGAAAATACTAACTAGACTAGAGACTTATCTTCAATCTAGAAAAATTAGCATTATTCATAAATTAAATGAAAAAATAAGTGAAAGAATGCAAAAGTATCGTTGGTGTCAAACCAAGTTGTTAATGAGGTTATTAGTTAACAACTCAAAAAATTTAACTACATTGATGGTATTATTATTGAAGTTGTTAAAGAAATATTTTTAACAACTTGTTAATTTTGTTGCTAAAATTAACAATAATTTTAACAATCTATTTCCCCAATCATCTTTATTTTTTTATATTTTTTATTGGTTAATAGGTTGAATCAATTTAATTATGACCCACATTTAACTTTAAGTTAGATTATAATGGTTAATTTAACACCACTAATGTGTTAAAAATTAATAGCTAAATTTAGCATACATACATGACAACTAACAATTACTAAAACTTTATTTTATTGCTTACGTGGATAGTTAAATTTGACATCAATTTAGATTCTTTTAAAATAGTTATTAACTTTAATATCAAAGTTAATTTAAAATTAAAAAGATTATTTTAACACATTTACTGACATATCTATTGTAGCTCTATCTTTTATAACTAACACATAACACCAAAAGGTAATTTAACACCTCTATTATTATAGATGCTTTTACAGTACTCAAAATCTGAAAGGTGTATAATTTTGTATTTGCCGAATCTCTATCCTCTTTCTCTAAACTAGTAAATATACGTGCGATGCACTTATTATATTTTATTTTTAGTTCAAATCCATGTAGATATTATTATACAATATGTGTAATTGATAATACATAAAATATTAATAATATTTTCTTTAATAGTAAAATAAAATAAAACACAACACATAATGTATAGTACCTGTAATCTATAGATGAAATTCCAAATCTAAAGTAGATGGTACATATTTTTATCTTAAAAAGTTAAAATTATATTATAAAATGGTCCGTTTGATTGTTCGTTGAGGTTGTTTTTTCATTTCTAAAACATCTAATATAAACTGGAAGTAATTTTCATAAATGAGGCTCTATATTTATACAAGTAAAATAAAATAATATCTAGTACAAAGACTTGAGAAAATAAACATATTAAAAACTAAACATAAAAGCTAAAAGTATACCTCACTTCAAAAGTATTTACAATTTCATCGTCCTGGTTAAAAATTTATAAGGTGAAATTTACCGCTATTATACCTACTAATTATATAACTTTTTTGGACATTAAATTATAAGCGAAGAAGATGAAAAAGAAAACTAGAAAAGATAGATAAGCACATAGATGCATTGCACAAATGTGTTTGAAAAATACATAAACATATAGATGAACATAGTAGTTTTGTACATGCTCATTTTAAAATTTATTACAAAACAAAAACTCCAAAAATTAGAAAGAATGTTAGAACACAAAAATCAAATGTACTTTTAAAAGTTACTACTAAATAAAGTTTCGCATCAAAGACATCAAAATATTAAACCAAATGATACTTAATGTTGCTGATAATTCGGCAATCATATATATACTAATTGTATGGAATATTTTTGAAGATTTTGATTTGAGATAGTTAGATGGACTTGTTGTAATGTAAATATCAAAGAACTTAGTTCACATTAACATTAGAAAGATATTGAGATGTCAGTTTCTATTATATGATGCAAACAAGAAAAATCTCAATATATAATTTAGCTAGCAATATAATAGCTTCAACTCTTAATGAATAAAAATATCAAAACACTTAGTTTCTAATAACATAAGTAGGATATTGTGATTCTGATTTCTATTATATTAATGCAAATAAGAAAATCTCAATATAAACGAGACGTGAAATTAGCAAGCTTTAAAAGAAAGAAAGAAAGAAGTTTACAGGGATGGTGTGATGAGTTAGCAAGCTTTATTTAAATAAATAAAAATGTGGAACTTTCTTGGAGCTTAAAAAAAAGGGTAAAAAGTTACTATTTACTACTTATTGAACAGGCACTTTGCCGTTTTATATAGTAGGATTAATCAAAAGGTTAATTTCATAAATCTTCCTTAACGTTTAAATTAAGAATCAGTTAGGTCCCTAATATTTTTTTCGACCTCTTGTATTCCCAACATTTCATAAAAATTACCGTTATACCTCTTAATTTTTTAATTTTAAAAATAAAATATTTAAAAATATTAAAAAAGGTTAGGGAAATTTGGCTAACCTTTATTGTGTTTCACGCTCCATGTGATTGGCTATGCTGCTTTAAAATTTGTGCGGCAAATTTGGCGTGTAGCAAAGTGGTGGTGAGGGGCCGGAAAATTCTCTAATCTCTACCATTCCTTTTTTTTTTTTTTTTTTTGACGGGCTAATCTCTACCATCTAAAAAGAGAGTAATAAAGCTTACTGTCCATAGGGCACCATCGTGATGTCATGCTAATTTTTCTTTTTTATTTTATTTTAATTTATTTTTTTTCACTTTATTTTGTGTACACAAGTTTGTCTTTCTTTTTCTTTTTTTCTTTTGGCCTTCTCTTTTGTTCTTTTTCTCTTTTTTTTTTTTATTTTATTTGTTCAGACAAAATAAATATCTATCTATATTTCTATACATTCATATCTTTAAAATTATAGAAAGAGAGGATTTTTTAACATTTTCATTATAAAAAATAAAAGTTTTTTGTTACTACTCAGGGCACTTTTTTTAAACTCTTATTTTTTATAAATTTATTTTTTATTCTATATATATTATGTCAAGTCAATTTTGATTTCCTTTTTTCCCCTTCTTTTTTATTTTTTTTTACTTTTTTGTTGAGTTTTTTTTGGACAAAATGAATATCTATCTAATTGCAAAAAAATGAATATCTATCTATATTTCTACACATACACAATCTTTACAGTTATATAAAAGATAAAAGTCTTTTGTATAACTTTCAAAGAGTTATTTATTAAAATAATATTTGAATAATATAATTTAAATATAATATAATTATTAGCTAGGATATATAATATATTTTACCATAGGGTACAAGTCAAATAAAAAAAATTCACTACAATGTAGTCGTTAGAAAACTATAAATAAATAGGCTTGCAAAATTTAACAAACTACGCAAGGAATTTAAAAACATAAAAGGTGCAATTTTCTCTTTACAACATTAAAAGCCGATCGACTAAAATTCGTTTTCTTTACAGCCAAAATTTGGCAGACTTATATGATAATAATAACATCAAAAATTTTAAGCGTTCTTTCATAATTCTTAAGATTTATTAGAAACTAGCAAATTATTTTCTTCTCATTAACATAATAACATAAATGACATAATAAAAGAATTTTATTTGAACAAAATCAACCTCAAAGTTACACTAGAGGTCCTGCAAAGCACCATTCTCAACTAGTACTTTAAAAATTAAAAACTATCGAATACCGGTTTCATTCACCTGCGAGGTGTTTAGCGGCATGTGATTGGACAAGTGTGATAATCACATCGTGTGTCTAACGAGTCAACAAAATTAATCAAACACAAATAAATTAAAATTTTGTCCTTAAATTAATATGTATATTCTTTATTCTTCCATATATGATGTATTAAATATGGTTGAAGTATTAGAAATTTTTCTAAACAACAGCACAATAAATTTTGTTTATCGTAGACAAAGCATGACTAATATCAATCACCCTAATAAGGGTCCGTCTGGGAATCATATAGTAATGATCTAAAGACCATCTCTAATTCTAAAAAGTTTATGTGAACCAATGAGGATGTGATTGATTCATGTAGACTGTTGTGCTCCTTTTTTCCGAGCAATAGGTGGTTTCCCTATCACTTTCAGCATTTATAAATGATTCTATTCTATTTATTATAAATAAATGAAGTAATTATTTTTCTTTCTTGGAAAGTTGGAAACCCCATTTTCGATTAAACTAAATAGAGATCCATAAGGAAACCCGTCTACTAATAAATTTGGCTACAAAACTAGATAAGGCTATTTTTAAGGAGTGTAACTGCTCACATGACACGAATATAACAAAAACAACTATATATTAAGGTAAGTCTCTTTTTTAAGGAGTTTTATCTATCTTCTTAGAAAATTTTGTCTACTAATCACAAGGCAGTACATGTATGAGACTACATGTGATTTTCTAACTTGACAACTTGTGATTGATAATTGGTTCCATATTATAGAGTTTCATTTAGTTTCATAGAAAAATTGATTGTAAACAACTAATGTTAACATCTCACGATCCCAACACATCTTATGCATATCTTGTTCTCATTCTATTATATTAAATTAAATTGTATTCATCCTAGACAACCTATTAGTCTCGATATGCCATATATATGTTATGACGTATTTTCTTGTTTCTTGAAACAAAAGCGATATATATATATATATATATATAACTTCATTAGTTGAAATCAAATATCTTCACTCTTTCCGACTATGGTGATTCGACTTGAACACTATAAAATATATACTACCTTTTGTGGGCGAGGTAACCGAACTAATCTTGCCTTTCACAATTTTCGACATACCATTACCATGTTTTCCATTTGATCCAATGGCTTTTGTTCTACGAATCTAGATTTTCCAAACTCTCCCTCATTCTCAAACATTATATTCCCCGAGAAGGCAATAGATTACGTTTGTCAAACAATGAAAAGTTGTCCAAACATAATTATGCTCTCTTAGGAGAAAAAAAAGGGTATAGTCTTGTGACGATGTGGACAATGTAGTATTGCTCTTGTAGTCTGTCATACTCTGATTTTTGATCAACATTGGTAGAATAGGTGTGTGACATATATATCATGTTTGTTATGGTCTTGTCAAAATAAATAAATAAATAATGAACTTATAGCTATCATGTCCATAGACTCCATATAATTCTTCGAATTATGCAGTCTCATAAAGTTTTTGCCCCCAGATCTAATCCAGTAATCTATAATTGTTACAAATATTCTTGTCTTAAAATGCAGGAAAAAAAAAAAAGAAAAATGCATATCCTGGAGAGAGACGCACATAAATGGTCTAAGAAAAAGGGCGGAGGGGAAAAAAATCTTGTTTGATTTTTATTTTTTTAAATTATATTTTTACTTATCATTGATTTAATTTGATTATTATTATTGATTTGAGAGAATTAATTGTAACAAAAGTCACTAAACTTTCACTCTACCTACAAATAGGTCACTAGACTTTGTAAGCTTGTAATTAGCTCACTTCACTTTAATTTAACAGTAATTAAGTCACTCACTTCAATTGCCAGCAATCTAATTACTGAACTTTTGTAGTTGCAACAACAACAAAGTTACCCTATTAACACAAATTTTTACTTTATCATCGAATTAAAGTCTAAGAAATCAATAAATCATTTTTTTTTTAAATCAAGAAATTTAATAACCCAAAAGACATGTCTTTTTAGAGAGGAAAAATTGAAAAATAATATGATAGTTCATAAAAATCTCTGCATTCAACCTCTATTTCAATGTAGTAATTCTAAATAACCTTTAACTTCTTGCCATATTAATATGTGAATGTGAAATAACAGGTAAATGTATATCAATTATAACATGTGAATATAATATCTTACTACTCATTGAGTCACATCAAATCTGCACAAATGTCATATCTTCTTGTTGCTACCATAATAATAATAATAATAATAATAATAATAATAATAATAATAATAATAATAAATTCGTTGTCCTAGCAACCATCAATGTCGTATCTTCTTATTCCTTGGAAAAAAAGAAAAAAAAAAGAAAAAAAGAAAAGAGGACTATTAAATATATAAAATCATTTGTTGAAATCACCATATCTCCATTATTCTTGACTATGGCGATTCAATTTGAATGCCACGACATCTTACCTTCTCCGGGCGAGGTATCGGAACTAACACTACCTTTCACATATTTCGACATACCATGGTTGTATTTCCATCCGATCCAACGTCTTTTGTTCTACGAATCCCATTTTTCCAAAGACCATTTCTTGGAAGCCGTTGTTCCAAATCTCAAACAATCACTCTCCCTCGCTCTCAAACACTATATTCCACTGGCAGGCAACATATTGCATCCGTCGAACAGTGAAAAATCGGTTCTTCGTTACCTAGTCGGAGACTCTGTTTCTCTTTATATAGCCGAGTCGGATGATGATTTCGACAATATTACCGCAAATTATGCTCGAGATGCCGATAAGTTCTATCCTTTCGTCCCTCAACTGCGACCGCCTAAAGTGGAGACCCACTATGAACTTTTCCCTGTCTTCAGTGTGCAGGTAACTCTGTTTCCGAATCGTGGTCTATGTATCGGCTTTGCCAACCATCATAGCTTAGGCGATGCGAGTTCCATCGTGGGCTTTATAAAAGCATGGGCTTCGATCAACAAACTCAACGGGGATTCCCATTTGGTTGAAGCCAAGTCCTTGCCTCTTTTCGATAAATCCATCATTAAAGATCCTCATGGAATAGCGGAGATATATTGGAACCAACTGAAGCATTACAAGGCAAAGTATACATCTTTACATCTACCCACAAATAAAGTTCGTGCCACGTTTATTCTTCACCACGCTGATATCCTGAAGCTGAAGGACTCTGTTTTGGCAAAAAATCCAGCTTTAGGACACCTTTCGTCTTTTGTGGTCACAACCGCCTTTGTCTGGACTTGTTTGTTGAAATCCGGGCTGGCCTGTGGGGAGAAAGTGGAGGCTGACGAGCTAGAGTATTTCGTTTTTGCTGTGGATTGCCGAGCACGAATGGACCCGCCTGTGCCGGCTAATTACTTTGGCAATTGCTTGTTAGGTGTAGTGTTGAATAAGAAACACAAGGAGTTAATTGAAAATGATGGGTTCTTCGTTGCAGCTGAGACGATTGCGGAAATCATTAAAGAGAAGGTGAACAAGAAGGGGGAAATTATGAAAGAAGCTGGAAAGTTGCTAGCAATATTTGGAGAGGTGATGGGGAAACGAGTGCTCTCGATAGCTGGATCGCCCAAGTTTGACTTGTATGAGGCGGATTACGGATGGGGAAGGCCGAAAAAGATGGAAGCAGTGTCTATTGATGGAGATGAGTCGATTTCTTTGTGCAAATCTAGGGACTCAGAGGGAGGTTTGGAGGTTGGTTTGTCTATGCCGAAGGCCAAAATGGGTGCTTTTGCAGCAATTTTCCAAAGTGGCCTACGAGTCTTACCGGAAGTTTCCACCTCAAAATAGATATCTGCAAGGTTCTCTCTCTCTCTCCCTTTTTTTTTTTTTTCCCTTCTCCAGTAACACTATATAGGAAAACTTGTGTGTTTAATATTTTTATACCGTGTCGAGTAATTAAAATTTTCAGCTCTAATGTCGCATATTCACTTTCTTTGATCGTCTGAATTGGTGAATGTGAGTTGGGAAATTTTGATTCTAAGGAACTTTGTTCTTCTACTGTCAGATATGCATCAGTGAGTTATCCACATTTAGCCGGTGGGTTAGACATGTCTTATTCAATTTTTTATTTTTTTCTTCATTCTCTCCCTTATCTCTTCCAAATTAAACAATGGTGTTTAGACCCGTGAACCGCTAACTCTTAAAATGCACAATCTACATTGAAGAAATTTTTGACTATTTTCCTTTGCTTTTTGTCATGTATGAAGCAGAAGATTGATTACCATTGAATATGCTCTAAATGGTTAAAAAGAATTTTTTTCTTTAAGAGCATGATTAATGTGAGAAAAAAACTTAAATTTGAGTTTCCTCTACAATGTCAAGTAGTGTTAAGGTGTAAAAAGGCAAAGAAATGTCTAAATTTGACCCCTCATATGCCCATTTTCCCATCATTTTCCTCCTCCTACTTTTCCCCTTCCTTTCCCCTGGCGCTAACATGCTTTAAGGAAAACAACATAAAATATTCAACGGGCTTTTAGGCCTTCATTTAAACTCTATAGGGGGGTTAGGATGCTCCCAAGTCCTAACATTAAAAAAAAAAAAATGCTCTATATGTCATCTGCCTTTTTTAAATTTGAAAAAAAAAAAAGCAGAAGTTGTGTGGCTGAAAAAAAAAAAAAGAAAAGAAAAATAAATGCCTTAAATTATGTACTATTGATTATCTTTATCATTCTCTAGATAAGTTGGCCTATTATTATTTAAGCAAGTCTAGGTTTTTTAAGTGATAGTACTACCTCTCTCTTAAAAAGACATTTTACTATTTTTTTTTCGTCTGTTTAAAAAAGATAGTCCACTTACTATATTGAAGATGTATTTAATGTTTTATTTCTATATGCGATCATAATTAATTATTATTAAACTACCTATTTATTAAAAGTCTTTTAAACAATTAATGAGACATAAAGATATATATATATATATATACGGAAAAATAAAGTAAAATTTAATATTTTAAATATATATTAACTATTATTTCTTAATTTATGTAAAAATAACTATTAGACTATTTTTATGGGACGAAAATAGTACAAAAACAAAAATTATGAACACACTGGCCCGTTGGGCTTTTTCATCGTTTGATGATAGGAAAATTGATTAGGCATGCTTCATGAGTTGGGTGCCTAAAAAAATATATATTTTTTCCATCTTAAAAAGATATTCCTCTTTTTTTTATTCGTTCTAAATTATATTACCTTTTTCTAAGTTAATTTTTCAATATACTCTTATTTATTGTATATAGTAATCAATAATAATGCACAATTAAATTATAATAATGCACAATAATAAAAGGGGGAATATCTTTTTGGAGTGGAGGGAGTATGTTTTAAAACATCTCCAATGTAAAGTCAATGTAGAATGTCTATATTGACATTACATTTAAAAAGTTCTTCAATGCAATAATGTCAACATTGTATATTTGACAAGTTATTATTAAAGATTTTAAAATAAAAAAAGAGAGAAATATATTGATTGGATAAATTATTATATGTCATCTCATGATATTTTCTATGATAGTGTCTAGTATTTAATATGATAAATTATCATTTTTTTATCAATTATTATATTATTTCATGACTATAATTATGCATTGAAGTTGACAACACTAATTAGTTTGAAACCTATAAAATCACTCAGTCGTAAACTGACAGCAATTAACATCGTACGTGGCTGACAATCAATCGAGAAACAAGAGGCTATGAGCCCGCCAATCTTGAAAACTTTGGAACAAACAAATGTTCAGGCATCTTTAGGTCAATGATATATTGGAGCAGAATAATGAGGTGGAAAAGCATTAAGTTATATATTATTATTAGTGGAATGGATTGCCCCGAAAAATATTGAAAAATGTAAGGCCTAAGCGAAAATTTTGGTCAAATGATGCAGTACAATAGAATAAATGACTTTTAGGAGGGTGTATTTAATTAAGATTTTTATAGACATTTTAAGACTTTGCTTGACGTATTTAATTAAAACTTTTAAAGACTTCTTAAAAACCATAGTGTATTTAATTGAGATTTTTAAAGACATTTTAAAAGCCATTAAAAGTTTCAACGTATTTAATTGAGATTTTTTTAAAGTCTAAAAATGTCATAAGATATTCAAATTATACAAGACTTTTTAGGATTTCTCTATAATCTAGACATTTTAAAACTTCTAAGAGAAAATATAAATAGCAAATTCCATCACAAAATCCCATCTACAATCATGAGATCTGAAAAAGTCACAAAAGATGAATCTAAAGAGAGAAGAAATACAACTTTGGTTCTTCAACATAGGGTTTCAAGTGTTAATTGATTTTTTCTTTTTTCATAAGGTCCTGTAGGAGATTGAATAATTTTACTGATTTCTTTGATAATTGATATTGAATTACCCTTTTTTGGGATAAATATATTGAATTAATATGTAAACTATGAGATAAGACTTTTAAAAAAAAAATTCTATCAATTTTTTCTATGTTACTAGTATGGGTATGAAGAATTATTTCATTATTATTGACATTTTTTTATTGACGGTTGATTATACCTTATTATTATTATTATGAATAATTTATTACACCTTTTAATGATGAATGATTCATTCATCAGTATTTCGTATCCTTGTAATAGTATAATAGAATATAAAATTTATTATTATTATTTTATGTCATCTTTGTTTCATATCACTATTCATGAAACCTCAAAGTATTGTTACAAAGCTGTGGAGTGGAGTTTGTGGAGGCAAAATACCCTTCCAATTAGGGTTTTGATGCAAATTGAATTTTATAAGAAATCGTCATTTTTTTTAAGAAATAATACAAAAGTCTTGATATGTCCTAAAAAGTCTTCAATGAAAGTTTAGAAAAGTCTTAAACGAAAATCCACAAAAGTCTAGATATACTTTCCTCGACTCTCAATAAATCTATAAAAATCAAATCAATTCTGATAAAGTCCACAAAAGTCTCATACTTCAAAAAGTCTTTAAAAGTCTTGAGAAGTCTCAATTGAATACATCCCTTTTAATTTTCACACACAAATCACGCGGTATGATTTTCTAATATTTCTTATCTATCACATTAAATTTAAATCAAAATCCATCATATGGCTAACATGTATATAAAGTAAAGGTTGTATGTATAAAAAGATTTAATATGGATCACATGGAAGTATGGAAGTTGGGAAAAAGAATTATGGAAAGGAAAATTGATTCACAAGGTGTTTCTAGAGAATCAGATTAGGCTGTATGTATAGAGCCTGACTACCAATAGAAAACAGTCAGGTCACATACATGTAGATTGTGCTTTTTTATATATTAATGAAACTATAAAATATTATATTAAGTGAAATTTATAAATATAAATACGATTAAAAGCACAATAACGTACCATTTGATATTAAACATATGAATAATGCTATGTAGTTTCTAGGTGATCGGAAGAGGTTGTCATATATTATTTAGGGACAGATCCTTTAATGGGTTGGACCAAGCTTATAATTCTTTTTTTTGTTTTTTTGAAATGTCTAAATATAATTTTTAAGTAGCCCAAAACTCGATCCAGGCCAAAGACCAAACTCAAACTTTTTTTTTTAATTCTTTAATTAGCCTAAAACCAAAAATAAATCCAAGTTTTCTTGGACCAAAACAAATGCAAAACTGGAAGCAATTTGGAGACATATCTAGTTAGCCTAATACCAAAAATAAATCTAAATTTGCTTGTTATTTATTTTGTAAGGTATCTAGGAGAATAGAGACTTTTTTATCTTTTGTGTTATAATATCTATTTGTTTTTGTTCACCGTCAATTGATAAATGGTGGTTAAAGTTATTATATATGCTTTTGATTTGTATATTTGAGAGAATATTATTATATTTCTAGTTTTGTTTAAACTAATTTGTAAAGGAGATAATGTTAATTTTTTTTAAAATTTTTATGTATTCTAATATTTCTAGTACAATTTAATTTTTAAAAATTTATAGTATTAAAAAAAATTTTAAGACAGTCCCGGGAAGGGGCCTGCCCCTTCCAACCCCTGGTTGTTTTTTCTTTAAATCCAGCTCAGTTCTATACAAAATCTTTTGTCCGTTCCTGAAATTATTCAACTCATTTTAATCAGCGTCGCCATAAACTCTACACATGTGATCTTTACGTGATACAATTCTGGTGGAGGATCAGAACTCCTCATGATTGATGTGATCATATCCTCCTACTACAATTCTTCAATAACTTTGCCGTGTATATGAATTCTCTTTTTTCGTGGAGAGACATCGAGCCCAATTTTCTTTTTCTTTTCCTTTTTCCTGTTTCCCCCCACTTCAACCTTTATTTCCTCGCCTTTCATCTCCCTTGCTTTTGTTGAATTAATTTAGAGAAAATCTCATCTTCAAAAAAAAAATTTTAAGAGGTTTTTACTTTATTATTTATTGTCAAAAAATTATTGTATTAATTTAAATATTATACGTTAAATTCCAAAGAAATTTTCTTCAAAAAAAAAAATTTCGAAAGAAATATTTTAGGAAAATTGATTGCCCAATAAACTTTTCATACAAAATAAATTTCCTAAAAATCTAGACGTCAAATTAACTAATACGTACATAGCGCACCTAAATATACAAGTCAATTATAAATTTCATTTTTTTTAGCGTATCAATTATCGTAATCTATTCTCTATTTTTCCTAGAGAGGAGCAATGATCAAAGGCATTCACATGAAAGATGGTGTAAATTATTGACAAAAAAGTTCGTAAAATTTAAGGTGATGTGAGAGCATAAATAATTTCTCAAAGGCCTTTCCACTCATAAAGCTAGATGTGGTAAACTGTTGCATGTAAAATTAATCTAACACTATATATATAGTGTCATATAGCCATGCGGCGTGCACGGGGCACGCCATGCACATAGTTGTAATTTCCCGTGTGGTGTGACCCGATGAAAGCCACATGTGTATATGATACGTATGGTGTCATAGTATATGATGCTAGATTAAAAGTAACATATTACATGTGGTACATTACTACAAATTCGGGGGAAACAAAAGAAAAAGAAATACACGTCGTTTTGTTGAAAGTGCAGCATGTAAGAAAATAAGTTGGCATTTTGAATTTTAAATATTTCAAATTTCTAACTTTGAGTAATATTTTGTCTAGACGAGATGCACGATAAAACTTGCTACTCTAGCTCAAACTCGAAAAGAAAAGTATATTAAGGTAGTTTTCTATACTAAAGTTATTTTCAAAGATATGTGCGCATTAGTTAAGAATGATGATGCAGTTCCGTAGGTATCATCCATCGGCGTTTGATGATGAAGGTGGGCCACTCGCTGTATATCATGTTCTTGTTGAGAGCTTTGAAATCATATATTTATTTGCCCAAAATAATGGTTAGGTGAATTAGAAATTGAGTCTCAAAGTTTGTCTTAAAAATAGGATTAAGTGTTTGGAGATCTTGTCTCACATTGAAAAGGTAGTAATCCAATGACTTGGTTAAATACGCTTACGTATTTGTAATATATAAATTGTGTAGCTGAGATGCTTTCTCTTGCGCACGCACCCGCACCCGCACCAGCAAGGTGGGTGCAAACCATGGATCAGAAATACGCTTCAAAACATTGAGTTTGTGTGCGAGCGCAACCTGCGTACACAATGCCGGACTGGAAGTAGATGCCTAATCTGATTGAGTTTACTAAAATAAACTTGAAATTTTAACACTTAAACCATGTGCTAGAATGTGAAGATTTTCAATTGGTGTGACTGATGTTGTTCCAGTTATTGAACTCTAATGAATTCATATTTAACTTTTGGCTTTTGACATTCCTTATTTTGCTTATCTAAGGACCAGTTTCTGGTATGTTGGAACACACGAATTCTCCATATTTTCCTTCCTTAAACTTCTCGTGATACTGTTCAGGTACGGCTTTCGGTTCGCCAAGGTAGGAATTTCGTGGCTTTGTTTCAGCGTTATTCCTCTAGGTCTCGACCGTTGTATCCTAGGAAACAGATGTCCAGCATACTGGGATGAGAATATGTTTTAAGGACACTATGTCAAACATAGGCCTTGGTTTCTATTTACCTTCTGTTTCTGACAGCGGTTTCTGTTTACGTTCTGTTTACCTACTGTTTTTGTTTCTGATAGTGGTTTGTTTACATTCTGTTTACTTTCTATTTGTGACAGTGGTTTCTGTTTACGTTTGTTTACCTTTTGTTTCTGACAGTGGATTATGTTTACTTTTTGTTTCTTAACTTGTACTACAGTTTTTCTAACAAGAGTGGCCGAGGTATACTTTGAAGATTTGTTTAATGAAATAGTTCACAGACCTAATGATATTTTGGATAGTGTGGAACGGAGGATTGGTGAATAGGATAATGAAGCTCTTCTTGTGCCGTTTGATTGGGAGGAGTTTAGATCGGAAGAGCACACGTCTACCAAAATGCATCTGGATAAATCACCAAGTCCTGACAGTCTTAATACAACATTCTATCAAAGAGCTTGGCTGGTTATAAGAGATCAACTCTTCCAACGTTGCTCAAATTGGATGAACCCCATAACTTTTCCTCCTTCTCTTGATTATATGAATATTGTGTTGATTCCAAAATGTGATAATCCTATATCTATGAAGGATTTTCGATGTATCTCTTTTTGTAATGTTTTGTATAAAAACATGGCCAAGGTATTATTTCAAAGTTTCATTCTACTTTCGTACCCAGTTGAGTTGTTACCAATAATATTTTGGATGCAGTTGAAATCCTTCATTGTATGAAGAGGAAAAAAAAAGGGGAAAAGAGGGTTGTGGCTATGAAAGTTGACATCAGTAAGGCTTATGACTGGATTAGCTAGGACTTCTTAAACAAAGTCATGCTTCGGTTGGGGGATTGGATGAAACTTATCATGTTTTGTGTCATATCTATGTAATATTCAGTTATGGTTAATGGTAAGGAGCTGGGTCCAATTTTACCAAGGAGGGGATTAAGACATAGGGATCCCTTGCCACCATACATGTTTATTTTGTGCACTGAAGGCTTATCAGCATTAATTCAACAAGTCGAGATCAATGGAAGTATTCATTGCTGCCGAGCAGCTCTTAATGCCCCAAGTGTCACTCACCTTTTGTTCATAGATGATAGAGATGAAAATATTTTACACAAGCAAGAGGAAGCATCAGGCGATGCTATTAACTATAAAAAAATTTGAAATTTCCATGAGCTCCAATGTTAATAAGAACTTAAGGGAGAAGATTTCAGATGTCTTTGGCATTGAAGACAACTTGAATACTGGGAAATATTTGGGACTGCCCTTATTGGTTGAAGAAAGAAAAAAGAGGTGTTCAATTTTATCCGGGATAGAATATTGGAGTGGGAAACTGTTGACAACAGTGGGGAAGACATTTGATAAATCTATAGGGCAAAAGGTCGAAAAGTAATTGAAGCCTGAATTGGTTAAGATGTGATAAACTTTGTGAGAGATAAGAACATTATGGTATGGGGTTCCGAAATTTGATAGCTTTTAATCTTACTGTGCTAGCCAAACAAGGTTGGAAGCTCATGATTGAACCTGATTCCCTTGCTAGTATGATTCTTAAGGCTCGCTACTACCCTAGGGGTGACTTTTTGTTCTCAAATGTAGGGCATAATCCTAGCTATACATGGAGGAGTATTTGGGCCTCTAGAGAAGTTTTGAAGAGGGGTGGTTGATGGAGAGTTAGGGATTGCAACACTATGAGAGTGTGGTTGGACCCTTGGATTTGGGGAATCCTAATTTTATAATTGACTCTATAGCTAAAGATGACGATGAAGATTTTCTAGTTTGTAATCTTTTCATGCCGGATAGAAAGGAGTGGGACATGGATATTGTTCGAGTTCTCTTTACCAGTAGGGATGTGGAGGAAATCAGCAGAAATCCCCTTGGCAATTCTCAAAATAGTGTGGCGTTATGGTACCAACGGAAATTACCTAGTGAAGTTAGGGTATCAAGTAGCAACATAGGAGGAGTCTTGGTGAACTCCTGGTCTGTGGGGGAAACTGTGGAAACATTACCTTCCTCATAAGATAAAATTATTCATATGGCAAGTGTGTAGAGATTGTCTACCTACTTGTGAATGACTTGCTCATAAAGGAATTAGTTTGCATGAGGTATGTGTTCTTTGTGAAAAGGAAGATGAGACTATTTTGCATTGCCTTGTGGGGTGCTCTTTTGCACGAAGCTGCTGGCACAATACGGGAATTCATAGATGCTCTTCAGGTTTTAATAATTTCAGGGAATGGGTTTTCCATATTCTTGTCAGCAAGAATGAGGTGGAAACTTTTTCTTCTATTGCATGGTCCATATGGAAAAATAGAAATGATAAAGTGTGGAAGGGGCATAACAAGACTGTTGGATTTGTGGTATATAATGGGCTTCATTATTTCCACGATTGGAAGGCTGCGCAATAGAGAGAGAATAGAGCCAACGAGACCAATGATGTTGTTCATATATGGATTAAGCAACCTTGGGGTGGTTGAAATGTAATATTAATGCAGCATTATTCGAGGATGAGTCGTGGATCTTGGATGGGGAATTTATGGTATACAGGCTACAAAATTTTAAAGCTAGATATGAGGTGAAGGTGGCGTAAGGCATAGGTCTAGGGGAAGGTTTGACATGGTTGTTATCTTTAGGCCTTTCTAATGTCATTATAGATTCCAAGGTGGTGATAGAGGCATTGGCGAAAACGGAGGACCTCTCAGAGTTCGGGCTCATTATCCATGATTGCAAGGAACTATTGAAGGGGAAACAACTTTAAGGTGCAACATATTAGTCGTAAAGCTAATGAAGTGGCACACACTTTAGCTTGAAGGTCCCGTGATTTTTGTAATCCATGTGTCTTGAATAGTATTCCCCATGGTGTTTTCTGTCCTTGAGTCGGATATTTCAAGTAATGAGGATTAAATTTTCCTTAAAGAAAATTAAAATAAATAACTTGCCAGTAGAACTATTAAAAATTTAAAATAAATAATTTGACAGCCTTTGCTGCACAAATAGGAAACAAATAAAAAACCATATATTTTTAAATTCTAGAACTAAAACAAATCAATGCATGGGATATTTGTCTATACATATGTATACCCACCATGTTGCATAAAGGATAAAGAAAACTTTTGGGTGAAACCTTCATTAAATAAATAAATAAATAAAATAATAATATGATAATTAAAGGGACAGAGAAGGGAAGAAGGTAAAAAAGATGATTTCCCTACAACTCAACGATTTGATTGAATTTGGTGAACAAGAGCAGGGCTGGGCACAGTTCGGGTCGAGCCCAAACCCGACCCGAATCGGGGAAAAACCGAACTTCACGGGTCAAAGCCCGACCCAACCCGAAAAAATCGGGCCGTCAACCCGAAAATATATATAATCATTTCTTTTTGCTATTGAATAAGTAATCAGGGCAATAAAAAGTGAAATAGCATAAGTACAAAGATTTGGGTAAAAACTATTGTGAACTACAAAGAATGTTGCTAGTAACATATAGCTCACTACTAAAATAAATGAAAGAAAAGAAAATGAAAGAAAGAAGAAATAAATTTTAGCATCAGAAGGTCAAGCAATTTTGAAATTTTTATCAAGGAATTTTATTCTAAAGTTCAACACTACTTAAGTTAACTACATTGATTCTATCCACAATGCATAATAATCATTATTAATCAAATATATATAATCATTTCTTTTTGCTATTGAATAAGTAATCATGGCAATAAAAAGTGAAATAACATAAGTACAAAGATTTGGGTAAAAGCTATTGTGAACTACAAAGAATGTTGCTAGTGACATATAGCTCAATACTGAAATAAATGAAAGAAAAGAAAATGAAAGAAAGAAGAAATAAATTTTAGCACCAGAAGGTCAAGCAATTCTGAAATTTTTATCAAGGAATTTTATTCTAAAGTTCAACACTACTTAAGTCAACTACATTGATTCTATCCACAATGCATAATAATCATTATTAATCAAATATATATAATCATTTCTTTTTGCTATTTTTCATTACAAAAGACCCACAGATTAAGCACACAGCAAGTTGTGGAGTACATAATTAATATCATTTTCTTTTACTTCAACAATATAATCAACAAAATTTTAGTATAGTTGCTAGTAACATATAGCTCAATACTATCCAATCCTCTCAACCAAACCTGTCACGAAATGCTACACTTCAAAGCAAAATTCATGGCTAGCTTACAATTAGTCCAAATTACTTACGAACCAAAAAAGAATTTTGTAACAAACTGGGACAGAAAATTTTCAGATCAAACAAGCAGAAGAAAATTGGAAAGAAAGAAAGAAAAACTGGAAACCAGAATTCCACTCACTTCTCGTCTAAAAATTCCAAGAGAGAGAGAGAGAGAGAGAGAGAGTTTCACTTACTTTTCGCGTGACAATCCGGTAGATCTTCAAACAGAGAAAGCAAGAGCTGTTTATGAGCAACACCAATGTCAAAGAGAATAAGCCCGGATCTCTGATCATCGACGATGATATCCTTCACCGGAAGCCACAGAAAGAGCTCTTCTTGGGAAAACCCATCTAAAAAAATAAATGGGTTTCTCAAATATCACCCCACAAACCCATCTGCCAACCTCCAAGAAAAGCACAAAAGCATATGACATTCTCATCTAAAGGCTTAATTTTGGCTAACAATTTGTATACTATCGTAGCAAACAAGAAGAAATCAACAAGCAGAAAAATGGAACCAAGCAGACATGTTACCTTCAGCAAACACAGAACTGCAATCAAGCAAAAACCCCCACCCAAACCTTGGAATCACCTTCAACAAATGCAAGAGTAATAGATGATTCAATGAAAAGCGAGAAATATAGCGTGCCGTTTTAGGGTTGAAGAAGAACAGGAAGAGAAAAAGGGTAAACGTGTTTGCTGAACTGTAGAATGTATACGGGTTATGTCGGTTCAATGGTTTGGGCCTCAATAAACCCCCACCCGAACCAATCTTAATTTTTTTAAATTCAGCGATAACCCGTACGAACCGAGGACAAATTTGAACCGACCCAACCCGACCCGATCTGGTCGGGTTGCCAGTTCGGGTTGGGTTCCAAAGAATGTGCCCAGCCCTAAACAAGAGTTCGTTTGATAAAGCAAATTGAGTACAATCGTCTGAGTTATTCAATCCTTAAAAGTAAAGGTCAAAACCTTCCCTACTGTTTGCAGGCTGCAGCTATTTTTGCGTAGCCGTAGCAAGAATTGTATGGAAGTTGAGGAGGAGTTGATGGGCTCTGCCTTTCCCTCTCTCTTTAACTAAAGTTGTCTCCTCCCCTCCCCAAAGCTGAGTTTAAACTACCGTATGTGAAGTAAAGAATGCTAGTGCAAGGGTGTTTTGAATTCAAGAGCTTGTTACTTGTGTAGTTAGGATTCTATTCAAAATTTCCCACATTAACTTTTGTGAAAGAATTCAACTCCAAATTAAACGCATAAGTTAAATACAACACTTCAACCCAGCCAAAAAAAAAAAAATTAATAAATAATAATAATAAAATAACAGAAAAAAGTAGATAAGACGATGATGATGAAGAAGAAGAAATCACTTATTATTGTTATAATATTATTATGATGTATAAATATAAACAAAATTAAAATCAAAATGTATATATTTTTTTAAAAAATCAATCAATCAAGATTTATCTGTTTATTTGTTAATAATTTCAGAAATCCTAGGGGCATTTGCAGATATTAAAATTTTTTATTTAAAATTAAATTAACTAGTATAGCACTTGTGCGATGCACGGAAAGAACAACATTAAAAATATAATAACCCCTGTAAGATTTGGGTGTTTCCAATGAGAATGAGGCCAAAATCTCTCTAAAAAAGTTATTGACATTTAAGTAAAGATCACTGAGGTAAACGAAGTTCACAATAGCCTTCCAAAGGTATAGCGCAAGTACAAACTTGTTAAGTGTTTAACTCTACTAACCACCATTGACAACATTTCAGCCAGTCCTTCTCCTTGCAAAGAAATATAAGCCACCTAACCTTTTTCATTACATGCATTTTCAGTAAAACTTACAGTATGTTTGATTGCATTTGTTTTTCATGAAAAATATTAAATCATAGAAAAAAATTTAATCTTTATGAGTTTTTTTGGGAAATGGAATTTTAAATTCCATGGTAAGAGAAAACATGAGAAAATAGGCAAAACATGACGTCATCAATTAGCTTGAAGCACCAGTCAAAGACGTGAAATAAAGTGAAAACTACACTTGATTTAGATAATTAGTATAATATAGATATAGATATATATTTTAAGTTAATGAGAATTGGAAGACATTGTTGTCTTTTTAAGTAAAAATGTTAGATAACGTTAAAATGTGATATTTGAGGTTGAAATTGTCAAATTTGAAATGTTAGGATTAAATTGTACAATATGATGAAATGTCAGGGTTAAATTACACAAATTAGCTATTTCAAAATAGAAAAGAATAAAATAATAAAAAATAAAATATGTCATGAGCCATGACGTCAGCGATTTGGGCGGGAAAACTTATTTAGACTACGTTTGATTTAGATATATATAGATTAAGCTAGCAAAATTAATTGGACATGGTCAATTTTTTATGGGCTAATTACGCTGTTTACTTGGGATTTATTTGAGACAAAAATTTGTAAATTATAACCTATTAATAGTAGTTGTAATTTAAAATAAAGGAATAAAGATGTTACAAATTAATAATATGTTAAAGAAGTCATAATTATTATTAATATTTATACTACGAATAAATAGACGAAAAATAACAAAATCAATAGCAGAGATATATTTTAATATATATATATACACACACATATATATCTTGCTACAATAGAAAAAACATACAGGCCGCACACATTAATGTATAGTTAACTCATGATTATTCAATTTACTATTTTTCTTATTAGTTAGCTCATTAGTTAGCGTACTATCCATGTGATATTAAGCCATTTGCTAGAGGTTGATCAGTTATTCATTAGTCATGGCTTGTATATTAGAGTAGCTACAATGCCATCAATAATGCACTTGGTCTATTTATGAGAGAGAGACTCAAAAAATCGGATTGGTTCCATAGCATTATTTATTTTCTTTTAATTCGCATGTTCTTTTAATTAATTTTTTCTCCTTTACACTATTTTCCTCATATTTTCTTCCTCGTATCCCGTGTAAAGTCTTAAAATATACCTTCTCCTCCACATCTTCCACTACTCTTTTATCATTATTTTTGAATTCCACTATATATCTCTCTCATCTTTTTCACTTTTTCCTCTCTCTTTTTTTCTACCCAAATTTTGAATTATAACCATTTTCTCTCTATCTCTTTCCTCCAAACGGTCTTTCTATGGTAAATGGTGTCCAAAGGACTGTGTGACAACACACTATTGGGTGTGTTGCGGGGCTCATCATCCAACACACCCAATGGTGTGTTGACACACAGTCCTTTGGATACCATAGAATGTACCTTCCTCCAAATCACCACAAAACCACTCCTTTCCCATTGGAGATGCTCTTAAGAACTTGTACCTCAATTGCATTGATTGGAGGAGAAATAAAAACAATTTTTTCTTCCATTTAGCTCAGTAAACTGACCATATATAAAACAATTTGCCATATTTGGAGCAATTAAACGATGATTCTCACCAATTAGTTAGTCAATATATTAGTCTTATGTTGGGTTGGGCATAGGTTATGCAAAACCGAGAAACCCCACCAGTCAGACCCGTCATGGGTTGGGTTGGGTAGGGTAATTTCCCTCTCGGGTCAGTCTTCAGGTTGGGGGATGGGAATCCAACTATGTTCTAGTCCAGTTACGGGTTGGGGTCTCCCAACCCATTTAACCTGGGTAACCCGACTCAAAAAGAACCGAGTCGGGTTTGACCCGACTAAAGTTCGTTCTTTTTTTTTTTTTCCCTCCTAGCCTTAAAGAGCATACAAGGCAAGAACAAGGTCCCAAACTCCCAATTTTTGAATATGCTTTAAAACTTATGTTCCCAAATCCCATTTTAAACACAACTCTAGTCAATAAAAGTCACCCATTTAAACACCCTCTCTCCCTCTATTCAATAAAAGTCACACATTTCAACACCTTCTCTCCCTTTCACTTGACGTAACACACTCAAACCCTAAAATTTTGTCATCGCTGTTCTCCCTCAAGTCCTCCGCCACCACTGGTGACACCATACGTTTGCTGGTGCCTGCCACAGATCCATCACTGTAGCTAGCTATTGAAGGCTAAAGCCGTCTCCCTCCCATCCTATGTCACCAGTTCACCACAAATGTTTCCAAATTGCTTGATAGCTTTATTTTATTTATTTATTTATTTATTTTGTAATTTTTTGGCTAAATTTACTACACAATTTGTAGTGAGTAGTCTGGTAATATTGTGGAATTTGAGTGGTTTCATTTCTAGAATGCTTCTTGAAGGCTTCCCAAGATAAGCAGTCAGCCTTATCGTTGAACTCCCTAGGGACTTTCACCGTTTCCCATCGCGAGAAGGCTCTCAGCAACTCTTTGACTTTCACATAATATAACATCATTCGCTCCTCCTTTATTTTAGAAGTTTTCTGTACTTGATTAGCTACAAGTTGTGAGTCGCTATGGATGATAATGCACCTCACCCTTTTGGTGATCTCTAACTGAAGTCTATGTATCAAAGCTTCATACTCTGCTTTATTAGTTGTGGCTATAAACTCTATTTGGAGTGAGAACTCATAAGATTTTCCTTGAGGATTCGTTAATAGCACTCCTATTGCTGATCGTTGCTTCCCTAATGACCCAACAACGTATAGCACCCAGCTCATTTCCTCATTGGGAAACAATGATAGAGTTAATTCATTAATGAAATCTGCCAAACTTTATCACATAAGTCTGCCAAACTTTATCACTTGATAGTACCTCTTGATTTACACTCAATATCATATTTACCCAACTCCATTCCCCATCGCATAAGTCTTCCAGAAATGTTAGGATGATTCATGATATATCGTAATGGGAAATAAGTCATTACCTCAATGGTATGGACCTGAAAATATGGATGCAATTTCAGAGTAGTGAGGATGATTCCAAGCACCAACTGCGCCATTAAGGAGTATCTGGCCTCTACGTCTTGCCATATGTGGTTTACATAATACATTGGTTTTTCTAGATTTCCTTCTTTTTTCAGCAACACTAAACTTACTAACTTATCAGATACAGCAAGGTAGAGCTTCAGAACATCTCACTTCATTTCCTCCCGTGATCGTTTACAATATGCATCCTAGTTAAAAGTATTTGCCTTTCATAGCAACCTAAACCACAGATAATATTTTTTTGCTACTCACAACATGAATTGGCTTAATGCAGTCAATTGCACCGACCAGAAGTTGCACATCATTCACAGTGTTGGGTTTCCTCAACTTCATACATTACGGCCTCAATCTTATCTGGATTAGTCTCAATTCCTCGTTGACTTATCATATATCTGAGAAAATTTCCTCTAGCTATTCCAAATGTACATTTTTCAGGGTGGATTCTACGTTTTCTAGCAATATCAAACACTTCTTGCAAATCACTCAAGTGACTCGTTTCCTCCTTGCTATGAGCCACCATGTCATTTACAAAGGCTTGCCATCCTTTGATAAGTTGCCCCTATATTTTTTAACCAAAAGGGCATGGCCATATAACAAAAGGTGTCCAAATCCGTAATAAAGGCAGTTTTTTCCTCGTCCTTCTCTGCCATCTTAATCTGGTAGTACCTGAGAAAACATCTAGAAAACTAAATCTCTTTTGCCCTATTGTACCATCGATGAACGAGTCAATCCCAGGTAGAGGATATGAATCTTTGGGGCATGCCTTGTTCAAATATGTGTAATCTACGCACATACGCCACTTCCCATTGGCTTTCCTAACCAGGACTACATTTGCAGCCAACTCAGGGTACTTTACCTCCCTTATGAACCTAGCTTTTAATAATTTCTCCACTTCGTTTATAATCACTTACTATCTGTCTGGGGGAATGATCACTTCTTTTGTTTAACTGGTTGTCGCGAGGATCAAGTTTCAAGGAGTGTTGCATGACATCTCGATAAACCCCCTCCATATTGCTTAGAAACCATGCAAAGACTTCCAAGTTTGACTTCAAAAAATAGATCAAATGCTCCCTTTCCACTTTGACAAGGTTTTCCTATTTTGAAAGTTTTTCATGCGGCGACCTCTATGTCTTCGATCTTATCAATAGCGGTAAAGCGATCCATTTCTTTCTTCCCCTTTTAGTTCTTCATAGTATCCTCATTTGTTTTCATCGATGTCATCGTTTCAATATTCAAAACTTGTTTTCCCTTTACACTATTGACATAACATCGTCCAGGTAACAGCTGATCATCTCGAACAACTCCCACCCCTCTGCTGGTTGGGAATTTCATTGTTTGATGCTGCATTGAGACTATCGCTCCAATATTATTTAACAACCATCTCCCATAAATTGCATTATATGCCACAGACGCTCATATGACAACAAAAATGGTTGTAGTAACTACAGCTGCTAGGTGTGTTCCCATCACTACCATCAAATCCACAACTACTTCTAGTTCCACTACACTTCCCCCTCCTAAATCCTTGCAATGGGTGTAAAGGCTTTAACATGACCTCTGGAATTTTCAGAGTTTCAAATGCCCTCTAATTTAGTACATTAGCTGTGCTCCCAGTACCAACCAGCACTCGCTTAACATTGAAATTTGCAATATCACCAATAATAACTAGTGCGCCATCATGTGGTAATGAGACTCCTGCTCCATATCATCAAAGATGATAGGATAAGAAAATCGATTCCTGGCAATAGAGATATTGTTTACTTGTAGCGACCGTGAATAAGCCTTTCGACTGTTCATGGAGTCACCCTCTCCTACTGATCCCCTAGTGATTACATTAATCACTCCTGACCTTGGTTGCTCTACTCCCGTTCCATTCCCTACACTTACTTTCAAGTTTCCTGCATTTATCAAATGTTTAATCTCCCTCTTCAATTGATAAAATTCTTCTGTGGTGTGACCATGATCCTGATGAAATTTACAAACCCATGACTTGTCTCACTTTCCTGGATTAGAAACCATCTTACCAGGCCAATGCACGATACCTTCAGCCAAAGCCTTCATTTCGCTTATTTTCTACACGTCTTTAACATGCCTATTCTTATGTCTTTCTTTCTCCACTGTATGTACCCCGTCTAACGATTTGCATACGGATGGTTATACCTTTAATGGTCAAGATGGTCCATATCTATAGTCAATTTACCCGGATCCACCCTCTCTCTATAAAAAGAATCACGACAAGCCTCTATTGGTTCCTCACTTTCAAATTTTCTCTTCCCTCTATTGAACTGTTCATTACCAAACCTAATAGAGGCGCTCAGGACTTCCTCTTAGTCTATATGCAACTCTACTCATTGCAGTAGCTCCACCATTGTTTCTGGAGGCTTTTTAGAGATACTAACGCAAAAGCTTTAATTTCTCAACCCTATCAACTCCCTAAAGTTGCTCAATTAAACCAAGTGACATAATCCCTCAGAGACTCGCCAGCTTTTGTACGACTTGTATCGGGGCTAGCGGTGTTTTCTTCTTCCTAAAACTGCTGGAAAAGCATATGGCAAATTTACTGGCTAATTCAAAAAATGTTCCCACTGACCTTGGAGGCAATATGTCAAACCATTCACGCGCATCTCTTTTCAAAGACATACGGAAAGCCCAGCAAGCAATAGCATCCGACCACTCGTTCAAGCTAGCCAATTCGATCCTGAAACCTTCGTAAATGGTTAATCGAATCTCCAATACCATCGTATTCTCCAACATGCTCATGAAATTTCGATGCCACGACGCTCTTCCGATCTCACTGCATCAGTAAATGGATCTTACTTCATGACTATTGGGCGAGATTGATTTTTCTTTCATGCCATAGCTTCTTCAATCTTCTGAGTTACTAACGCATCCATATAACGAGCAGTATCAATTGCTCCTGTAGTAACCCCTGATTTCGGTGGATGTAACGAAACAGCCGATGGGGCGTGATCAGTAGCTTTCTGAGTCAGCAATTGCATAAGTGAATTCAACTGATCTTGCATTAAGTTGAATTTCTACTATAGATCATCTGTTGAATTAACTAGAATTGGTGCCAATTCCGTCCTAGAAGTTGAAACTTCTGGCGAAACATGGCCACTTTTCTCCATTCCGCCAAGAGCATCCCTAGATTTTCGCTGAGAAGCTCCTTTTTTTAACTTCAGAGGCATAATTCACAAATGTCGACATCAAATCTTAGTTCGATTCTCATAGATAGGGCCAAATAATCCAAAAAATACGTTTGATCAGATTCTGAGAGTGTGTAAAAATGGATTAAAGAGAAAATAATTTTTTTTTTTGAATGATTACCTCCTTTTTTTCCTATTACAGACCTCCTCTATTTATAGAAGGAAAAAAAAGAGAGGGAAATAATATTACCGAATACCATAAGCGAACCCTATGTTAATAAGTGAAGCGATCTCTTAAACTGCCATGCTCTAGTGAGCAACCCCTTATGTTAGCAGATGAAGTGACTACCCCCTCAGTTTAGCGAAGTGACCTTCTCATCAGCAAACGAAGTGACCTCTTTGTTGATCAAGTGAAACGACCCCTATACTGATAAATGAGAAAACCCCTTCCATTGCTGTACTCTAGCAATCACTCAAGGCAGTAATCCCTCATAATCACTCTTTCTCTTTAACAGATGTCCTTAAGTGTGTGTATACTATATATCATCATAAGCCCCCTCACTCTCATCGAAAGACTATAATATTTTGAAGAAAGTGAATAAACATTTATTATTACCATATATCATCACGTAGGCATGTTATTATGTAATCGTCTTTTTTTTTGAAGTGGTAAAGTGGTCGTTTCAATCCCCATTACATCACAATTTACATGCATTAATAATCTGGTTGGTAACTGATTAGAAGGTAACTAATTAGTTGCCAAAACATATTAATGATGTACATATAATTAAATTAACACTCAATTTACTTCATTCAAATAAATAATGCATCATATTTAAGGGGATGACGAAAAGTTTTTTTTTTGATTAATTAATTAGCCAATTAAGGAATATAAAAGATACGTATGGACAAAAAGGAAAATCAAAAGTTTTTCGCTCATGCACTGTTTTATTTGTTAGTGATTAGTGATGACTAGTATTGCATTTATGCATTGCAAGGAAAAAAATTGAAAGTGATTAAAAACAAATTGATCGAAATAAATTTTCCTAAAATCTAGTATTATATAATAAATAATAAAAGAGTTAATATTATATTTATATCTACTCAGTTTGAGTAGAATAATTAGTCTACTTGTAGAAGAATCATGGTTAAAATAAAGAAACCAAATTCAAAACATCCAATTGAATAAAAAATCAAAACTAATTTACACGCCAAACTTTTATTTATTAGGAATGAGAAAAAATAGATTATTACATCATATGGTGTTCTCCAACTCTTAATTCTGAAAAGAGTACTATTAAGAAGAGAAAAGATTTATCGTAACAGATCCTCAAAATGAAAACAAAAGCCACAAATTGAACCTGGGAAAGTTTGAAAATTCTATGTAACTAGTTTAAAAAAAGAAGCAAAAACGTATAAATATATGTCCTAATCAGTGCACAAAATCCACAAAAGAGAGGACTAACAAACACACTAAAAAAAAAATTGATTCAAAATAATATAGAAAAAACAAAAATAAAATAGCAGGCAGATTAAAACGTTCAACATTCATCATTCGCAGTTGTAAAGCTGCTGGTTGAATCCGGCACGTCAAGCTACCCCAAAAACATATATTGTGGACAGAAGATGGACATCGTGTATATATATATATATATCAATAAATTAATTAGCTATAATCTACACACAAAATAGACTGAAAATCATATTACCTAATATACTAACATGAAATTTTTTTTTTCCATTTTTGATAAAATTTACATTGTTGATAAGTCGAAAAATATAGAGATTGGATCTTAAATCAAAGTTCTCGACTATACTTTAATACGCGCTAACTTACAAGAGCAAATGATGAACATATACATCTCTCGTCCATGGACTTAAGAAGCTATCCCTCATACTTAATTTGATAGAATCCTAAATAATTGTATATACTAAATTCAATTTTAATTTAGTTTAGTAAGTATAGATTTATTTTTATTTTTTCAAAATTAGAACTGTATTATAAACATTCCTTGGGTAATTGGTAGAAAATGTCCTTACCTTTGAACACTCTTATAGAATTGGTCCATACCTACGATTTTTTTTTTTTTTTACAATTTCACCCCTACCTTCATATTTTATTGGGTAATTGCCGCAAAGCGTCCCTACATTTCAGTTCTTTTGTGCAAATCGTCCATACCTTTCATTTTTGGCAATTACATCCTCACCTTTGCATTTTTTTGGCGGAATTCGTCCCTGCAGTCACCTGCCGTTATTCTGTCTGTTTGTCAACCTTTATATTTGGGGTAATTGACGCAAAACGTCCCTACCTTTAGTTCTTTTGTGCAAATCGTCCATACCTTTCATTTTTTGGTGGAATTTGTCCCTGCTGACTTTTATTTGTAATAGTATATATATACTTATATTTTATAAAACCTAAATTAATGCATTAATTATTATTCTCTGTATTTTCAAAAAAGTAATGCATTTAAATCTAAATACGCCAATAAAATGTTAGATAAGATTAAAGAAGAGAAGTGAATTTTATTTTATTATGTTGTTTTGTATGGTTCAGAACTGAGTACTAAATAGACGTATAGTTAAAAAACTTTAATGAGCAAAATAATTAACAACGTTGCCGCCTACTAAAACAAAATGTAATTTGATTCTCTGATAATTTTCTTGAATACGAAAAACGCCGCAGGTGCGAAGCGTGGTAGGCCTGCGTCGGGGGAGTATAGCATAGGGAGGAAAGGGAGAGCTGACAGTGGAAGAGCCAGGGGAGGCCTGGTCATTTGACGGAAATGGAAGGCTTTTCCCTATTCGTATTCACGAAAATTATCAGAGAATCAAATTATATTCTGTTTTAAGTAGGCGGCAACATTGTTAATTATTTTGCTTATTAAACTTTTTTAACTATACGTCTATTTAGTACTCAGTTCTGACCCTACAAAACAACATAATAAAATAAAACTCACATCTCTTCTTTAATCTTATCTATCATTTTATTGGCATATTTAGATTTGAATGCATTAATTTTTTTGAAAATGCAGAAAATAGTAATTAATGTATTAATTTAGGCTTTATAAAATATAAGTGTATATATACTATTACAAATAAAAGTCGGCAGGGACGAATTCCACCAGAAAATGAAAGGTAAGGGCGATTTGCGCAAAAGAATTGAAAGGTAGGGACGTTTTGAGCTAATTACCCCAAATATAAAGGTTGACAAACGGACGGAATAATGGCGGGTGACGGCAGGGACTAATTCCGCCAAAAAAATACAAAGGTGAGGATGTGATTGCCAAAAAATAAAAGATAGGGACGATTTGCACAAAAGAATTGAAAGGTAGGGACATTTTGCGCCAATTACCCTATTTTATTAGTACAAACCATTCTTGATGCTAAATTCACCCCTAATTATAAGGGTATTTTTGTCAAGGAAAAATATGAAACTTAGGTTCCAACTAATGAGTATTATTTAAAAAAATAAAAAAAATAAAAAAGAGAAAATAAATGGACCTACTGATCAAAATAACTAATGAATAAGAAAAATAAATGATTTTTTAAATACTTTTTTCATTTTATATCTTGGATCAATTAATTATTCTAATTTAGTCATTAATTAATCTTTGTTTATTTATTCAATAATTTGAATTAGGCCAGAACTTTCTTTGAATCTTTTTAAATTTTGAATTATAAATATACAAAAATTCCCTTTGTAATTTGAGATGAATTTAGCCTTAAGGATGATTTTTGCTAATAAAAGATGAAGGTACTCATGAAATTGCCAAAAATACATAGGTGAGGACCAATTGCACTAGAGAGTCTAAAGGTAGGGACCTTTTACGCCAATTACCCAACACTCCTTCATATAAAATCAATTACTATTATTAAATGGTTTCCCAAAAAAAAAAAATCAATTAAATATTAATAATTCTGACAACATTTAATTTCTATCAATTTGGTCCTATAAAATTGGAATCGGCTATTTTTTTAATTTTTTTTGGTGGGAAAAATATTAGTATAAGTCAAAACCCCTTAAGGAATTAGGGGCTAAAAACCAAGGAATACAATCAGTCCAAAAGGTATTCCTATCAAGGCTACAAGCAAACGCCTTCAACTTATGGGCTGTCATATTCTTAGCATGGGAAATATGACAACAAGAACCACAGTCCACTTCGATCAAGTGATTTCTAACTTCATTGTATATCGGCGCGCCGGTGCAAATTCTTCATTGTATACAAGACCTTGAACCACCCTCAGTGTGTCACACTCCACCTTGGATATTACTAGCTGATTATGCAAAACAAATCCCAGCGTTTCTTTAACAGCATAGGCTTCCCCTACTATAGTATCTGCAAGCCTCTGCCATCTACAAGCAAAAACACCGTAGATGGTCAGATGGCCGGTCCTGCTATGAGGCTAACGAGGCGCCGCCTCGGGCCTAACTCATTAAGGGGCCCAATTTCCTTTGTTATACCCTCAAATTCAATACGTAAAACAACCCATTTCAAGTAATTTAAGAGGCTCAAAATTTTAACGACTACTAGCTTTAGGGCCTACCTTGCCGTCCACAAAAGAAGTTCCAAAGGCCCAATTTTCTTTACGCACATAACTGTAAGTCTAGCCTTTTTATAAATTACAAATGAAGAGTCATCAAATTAAATAACCGATGTGGGATCCAAAATAAAACTAAACAACGAATAGTGGAAATTTGGAGCTCTGCTCCTCTGGATGGGGAGTCGCCTAATGTTATTTGTTGAAATATATGAATTAGACTTATTTTTGTCCTTAAATTTCATAGAGGAAATGAAAAAAATGCTTTTTTAACTTGACGAACCAAGGCCGTTGTATACATTTTGGTAATTTTTGGTACATTGTATATATTATGTTTCCAATGACATATGTTTTCATACCAAATCTTGTAAATTTGGAAAGAGGTGTTAAAGGTCACGATAAAAAAAAATAAGGAATATAGTGTATAAAAAAAAAAATTCGGGAGCGCTGCCCCTGAATGCCCGATTGATACTTGTTATGGGGGTCTATTTTTCAGAGTTCGTCTAGGGCCCTAGTGACGATAGGACTGACACTCATGGTCCCACTATTATTCACCACAACTCCACCCGGCCCCATCCATCCACTGCTCTCTCCAATCGTCACATCTATTTGCAAGATGAGTCCATCCATGCTGCCTCTGTTGTTACGCCACTCTATTCTAGATGGAGGAGGCACCACATTGCAATTAGTTTGCCCTTTATGTACCCATTGATAGTCGTCTAGGTGACTAGGTATCGCATCACATGCAAAGCCGACATCTTGATCCTTCTCGCCATGTCGTAACATGTTGAGTCCTATACAGATCAATTCAATGGTGAACGTCGGTTGGGTGGTCGTTAAGCTGCATAGAAAATCTCCCATGGCAAACTGTCCCCTTTCACGCAACGCCTGTTTAAGAACATCCCAAATGCCGAAACTCTATGTTCTAAATTTTAATCATATGTTTCTGAAATAATAACATGCTCCTAAACAACGATTTTTAATACTAATAACTTAATAAATCTCAATCTAAATTCATAGAGATGATTAAAAAATATAAAATTATTCCTATAAGATGTTGAAACATGAAATAACCAAATTAAGATGTTTATTAATATATAAGTTAAATGTAAAAAAAAAAAGGAGAAAAATTGAGGATTTATAATTATTGTGTTATTAATCTATAATTTTTTTAATTAAAACCTCAAAATATTGAACTTAAATTGTGTTACTAGTTGAATCGTGGAGAACCAAAATTTCAGAATCTAAAATACTCAAGCCACCTTTGCCAATTAAAATTGCAGTAGAAGGTTATTTAAAAAAATTGATTTTAAACAATGATTTAATAAGGTAATTTAATTTAAGATAATTATGATTGTGTTGGGAGAAATATATATATATATATTAAATGACAGTTTGTTTGACGTAATTGCAATTTCATCTGGAGCAATTAGAAAATCTTTCCCTCCTACAGCTCTATCTGACACAATTGATTATAACGCCATACCACATCATTTGTCACTTTTAATAAAAAAAATTATTACAAATATAATAGTAAATTATTGAACTCGTGACATGCATGTTAAGAGTAACATACTTTTAAACTATTTTGTCAACTATTTTGTTTGTTAATAATTTTCTTTTATATATTATTATTCTAGCATGTTTTCACTCAAAGAAAATATTAAATTGTTAATAATTATTTATCTACAGCGTCTCTAAATATATAAAAATACGAAAGTGGATTCATAGAAGAAATAAAGAATTAATTTAATTAATGTTATAATTTCATACGGAAAGTAGAATTGACAAAAGGCATTCCCCGATCCAGTTAGATTCCTGAATGAACATGAATGTGAATATTTTTCTTTCTCTTTTATTTGAATATTAATTAACTTCATCTAATATTGATTAGCCCAATTGAGATATTATTCGGTTAAAATGGTAAGTCAAAAAGATACTTTCTTATGAGTATGAAAATTTTTATGTGAACGTGTATCGAGTGAATACGGGTATGTACACACCCATATATATTAATAGACTGTTAACTAATAATATTAAATAAGTTAGATGATATAAACCTAAAATATAGTAAAATATTAATCGTGTACATAAACGGGTAGCTATTAATATATTATTAATAAAATATTAATTTAACATGTCAAATACTAACTCAAAACTGTATATTTACTATTTTTCTTATGCAAATCTAATGGTACGTATTTGTTCAATATTTCATTGCTCATTATTATTGCATTTTTTTAGAATTAGTCTTCCCGTGCAACGCATATGTGATATACTAGACTCATAGTTACTATAGTTTATTGTGATTTGATCATTTAATTGCTAGTTATTACAACTTTATATAAGTTGGACCTGTGAACTTGAATGACGTGTTTAGAGGGGACCCAAAATTATGGACTCACTTATGCAACTAAATTTTTATTCAATACTCAAACATTTGACTACAAATATCTAGTGGTGATTCGTGATTCCCATATCAATTCGTAATTCTAGATAATGCAACAGGTATCATGCTGTTTAAAAAATAAACTTACATGTTAATTGTGATACAAATATATACTATAACTTTGATGATTGTCATTATAAAATCAGTTACTTTTTTAAGGATTATATTTGTTATTTGCTAGACTAAAATAATAATGTGATATTATGGGTACTTGCATAAATAAAACGAAGTATCACCCAGTTAAAAAGGCATGTGGGGAAACAAGGTATTATTCAGTTAAAAAGGGTATGATGAATGTACTTTCTTATATGTCTATGAAAATTTTTATCTAAACGGGTATCGAGCGAATACGGGTATGTACATTAAACGTCCGATACATATTATTAGGTTTAAAAGTAAAATATAGTAAAGTATTAATCGATTATATAAAATGGTAACTACTAATATGTTATTAATTTAACGCGTTAAGTACTAAATAAAAATTGTATATTTACTGATTTTGTTATGCAAATCCGATGACACATATTTATGCAACGTATGGGTGAGACTTCTTTCGATTCTACCGTCGGCAATGACATTGGTGTGGTATGATATTTTTAGATATCTTGGTATCTCGTCGTTTAAGAGACTTCCGTTGTATTTAGTGATAGTTTTACTTTATTTTTATTTTTAGCTTTTCATATAAGGTAGACACAGGTACAATATAAAATATGATATTATTTACTTTTGCAATACTACAATGCAATCATGCATAAATACATATATATGGATAAACTGGGTTGTACTATGTAAATTTTTTTTTTGTTTTTCTGTATGAGCTCAATCTAATTAACTATATTATCTTTTAATATTCTTACTGGCTGTCTTCACAATCAAAATTCTGCTATCAAAATTTATTGTCAAAGTGAATTATATGAATCTCTTTTATTTTATCGATTATCTGAGATACTTTTTTCTTTCCGTTGTCACTAAGGGAAAAAGAAACATAATTTATGACAATATTAATTGTATCGAATGTTACGGTATTTTTACCTTACTCGTAAATAGATAAATGATATTTAGTTGTCAATAATTAGATCAAGAACTTTAATATAATATGAATTAGGTCTCTCCACTTTAATTATCAACAATTATATCACTAAAGTTATACGTAATTACAAGGTCATTTTATTAAGACTATATAATTACTTTATCACCATCAAAGTATCTCAAATAATAAGAAAGTGATTACTCTAAATGACACACATTTTACTGAAAAATGAAAAGTATAAAAATAATTTTAGAATTCACAAAGCATTTAACGTCTATCTTAACATATAATTATAAATAAATTTTAACTGATTGCCATGCATTGCAGAGATGGTCATGCTATTATTTTATCATATTCTAACAACAACTTCTAGTGAAAATCTTTACAAATCAGAATTCTTGAATTCGATACGATACTCTAGAATTTTCGGCTATAAGTCGAAGTTAAATATCAGTATTCCTGGTATATTGTTACGAAATTTTTATCATTCGACTACATTGTGTAGTGGCGCGGGACTTATAATCTCCAGACATAAATATCACATCATTTTGGCAAAAATTCTACTTGGGTCAGATGCATGTGACAATTTTTTTTATTATAAGAAAGACTCTGATAGTATTTGATCCAAGACTTCCTTTTATAATGCAAATTACATTTGTAAATATCATAATTTTTATATACTTTTATGACATTAAGTATCTAAATTTTTATTAAATTATTTTTAATGTATGACTTTTTTACTAGATCTCTACTTGTGCATCGCAGGGGTGAAAAATCTAGTTAAAAAATTAATTTAAAAAAAAAAGTAAATATGGTCATTCATGTACCTTGAGATATGGATATTTTAGTAAATAAAACAAATTAGTTTATCCCATTAAAAAAGAAAAAAGTTTGTTTCAATTGTGGTGTGGGGATAATATTTTGTAGTAGCAATATAATTACTCAAAATATTGGTAAAGAAAATCTACAAACAAACTTATTATAATACACCTATTTACTTAGATGTGTCAAGCTTAATGTTTGCTATGTATTCCAAACTATTTAGAGCGGTTCAGTTTGAGTCAAAACTAAATCGCTCACGGATCCACATGTACCCAAACTAAAGATTCCGGGATTGTGGATTTGATTTAGTTCCCCAATTTGGCAATTTAGATTTACTGAAGAATTGAGGGAAAATTCTCTAATATACTCTTTATTTATTATTATTATTAATTATTATTTGTTTTTGAGTTGGGGAGCTGTTGGGAACAACTTCCAATATATTAAAAAAATTGGAAAAATTATGAGAAAGTAGACAATTGATCCTCTAAATTCTAAATTTTAGGTCACGTTTTTAGAATTTAAAAAATTAGGTTGGGATTCATTTTTATCACTTTTACAAATACTGCTTAATTATATATTATATTGATGTAATTATAATAATAAATTAAGCGCGCGCACACGTGTTATCTTCACTAAATTTGTAACAACATTTATCTAAAATCAAATCCCTGTTTTTTTTATCCAATTCAAATTTGAATTTTGAACCGATTTAATTAAGACAAAGAATCCATGTCAATCAAAATAACTTCGATAACATATATAACTTTTTTCCCTGCTAGATTTGTGTGTTTGTATAACTATATATACACACACACTAGTCTAACACTCGTGCATTGCACGGGTAGAGGCATCCGTAAAAAAAGGTTAGATTCAACTGTAAATAGTGAAGCATACAAATATTGCTACATTTCATTGAACAAAAAGTAAAAAAACACATTAAAAAATATTTTTAACATTTATATAAAGTATATTTGACAAACCAAATTATGAGAAATTTTGACATGAATAATAATGTAAGACCTATTTTCATTAGTTTCTAAAAATAAGAAAAGAGCATACAGACAATATATAATTTCGTATGCTACTATTCGCAACATTAAGTGCAATATCAAAACAGCAGGTAGAGTTATTTATTTTGATTTAAGCAATGAGAAAAAAAAATAAAGGAAGATACATTGTGTCAAATACCATGTATGTGTAGAATATATCATTTATATATTAAATGTTAAAAGAGTATAAAAGCTAAGAGGAATTAAGCAACAAACATTGCTCCTTTATTCATAAATCATTCATGCAACTGTTTTAGATGAACAAAAGTTGGAGTGAAAAAATTTTCAAATAGATTGGAGTTCTCTTGACATTCCCATGTAGAGTACATGATTAATCAAGTATTACACAATAGCACCTCACATCTGCAGAGAAATAAATTAAACACGATACTGTGTAAGAAGTAAAATATAGATCTATCAGCATATAATACAAAAGATTTAAAAAGAAAATAATTTATCTCTATATACATCAGTCATAACTCGTATATAAGCAAATAATACAACTGCAACGACAAACATTAAGTGAAAGACCAGAACATGCGAAGAATAAATCAAAAGACGTAAAATATTAAATGAAGAACAACTAAACGAAAACCATACCAACACATTAAAAATATTAACCACTTGTGGAACATATGAGTCTGCAAAGCTGAGTAAATATAGTTAATTAATAAATCAGCCTTTAAATTAAACTACACAAAAGTACATAACATATATATATATATATTCATAAGGGCTAGAAACATATAAAAATTATCCAAAATAATTAGTATCTTACAATGTCGACTCTAAGAGGTACTTCTAGCCAACTATAAAAGCAAATAGAAAACATAATAAGTTAATTCAACATGTCATGAGAAAAAGTAAAAATGAATTATTAAATTCTTATAGTCCAAATTATAGAATGGTAAAACTACAATTGGAAATCAAATAACAATCCAGCAACATATCAATAATAACTCATAATTGAAGCAAAACATATTCTATATAATAAACCACATAGAAGAAATATTGAGGTGTTAATATACAATAAATCTCTAACATAAAAAAAAAAGACACGCGTTGATGTAAAATTGAAAGTGAAGAGTACACATTGAAACTTACCAAATAGATGCCCCCATGTTATAGGAATCCATATGTGCTGAGATAAATACATTACCTGAATTGAGGTTGAAGAACTTCAAATTGCTTATTTAAAGGAAATAAAATATTTTGGAAAGACCAGATAAAATGACAATAAATCAACCGTTAACGTAAAACGTATAATACAAAAAGGTCCATTTTGTATAATGATATGTAAAATAAACTAACCTATCCAAGATTGTTGAAGACTTCCCTATAGACCACATTGACAGTAGAATTGCTACGTTGTCCATCTTTATCAAAGCTCATGATCTTTAAACATTCGCAACTCGTAACCCTTGATACAACAACATATATTTATCCATTCAAATGCCATCATTTTTACTGCAAATCACGTGTTTCTTTTGACGATAACTACACACTTGTATTTATAATTCAGAAATTAATAATTAAGGCACTGAAGATGTCAACACAACTCACCTGTAGCTAGGTGGAACTAATTGCCTATATAAGATATATGAGAGGCTGACGTTACACCTCTCATCATTGCATATATATATATATTACTTAGAAAAAAACGAAAAGTAGGGAGAAAAAAAAAAGAACACAATGACACGAACACGTGCTATACCAATTTCATTAAAAAAAAGGGTAAACTGTTAAGCAAAATTATATCAATATAATATAAAAAAAAACTACTAAGCATATAATCGCCAACACGACATAATAATTACCATCAGGACATAAGAGATATAATCTAGAGTAAATTTAGCGAAAGGAAGAAAATGGAGACTGCATAATAATCAGCTTTTTCTATTTTATTCTGGTTTAACTTATAAACAAATTAGATTTTGGCTTGCTTGAGAGTTGAGACAAGAGGGACAAATTAAACCCTTTCTGAGCAAAGAATTAATTAATTAATAATCATACATATCCATTCAAATGCCATCATTTTGACTGCAATTCATGCCATCATTTTGACTGCATTTCATGTGTTGATTTTGACGACAATTACATACTTGAATTTATAATTCAGAAATTACTGATTATGGCACTGAAAATGTCAGCATAATTCACTTGTAACAGGAACTAATTGCATATGAGAGGCACACGCTACACCTCTCTTCCGTGCCTATATATTTTACTTATCAAAACGAAAAAAAAAAACAGTAAAAAAAAAAAAGGAACGCAGTATCACGAACACATATTACACTAATATCACTAAACAAAAGCATGGTAAATTGTTAAGCAAAATTAGTGCACATAGATGAAAATAAATTAAAAAGTGAAGGGAAAAGTGGATTTGTAGACTAACCTCGACAAAGATAATTTCCAGGCTGCGTTCTGTGTTCCCATTCTCCAAAATCATCCACTTGATAGCACATCGTAGGAGCAAAAGAACGCTTTATAGTAAAAAAAAAACTTCATAAAGTGCTATGTATATATACCAATTGAAGATCATTGGATAAATTTGAAAGTACGGTGGAGTCAAGTAATTTCCAATCACTATATGAATTTCAGACGGGAAAAAAATATGAATTTCCATACAGATTGAGTTAATTAGGGATACAAAACCGGAATTCAGATTCGATAAATAAATAATAATGTGGGTTTTAAGTATAATTATAGACAATTAAGAAATATATATGGTGGATATAATTGCATTGAATAAAAGTTCCAATTTGTAGACACAATTTACGATATTTACGATATTCATATGGTGGATATAAACATTATTGTAAGATATTTACAATACAAATTAAGATAAATAAAGAATGAATATGGTTTTACGTATAATTCTAGATAATTAAAAAATAGATATGACAAAAACAATTACATTAAATACAGCGCAAAAATTAAGGCCAACAGAATGGACATATACGAAACAGGATTGATTCATAAAGTTCGGATTAAAAAAAAAAAGATATTTACAGTATAATTCTAGATAAACAAAAAAATAAATATAGTTTTACGTATAATTCTAGATAATTAAAAATTAAATACCGTAGAGATAATTACAGACAATATAATATGATTGTTAGTTAACTAATCACGTACAATATGATTGATTCAGACCATATTTGAGACAAACAGGCGGCTCTAATTAATTACATACCATATTCATACATATTTAAATAATTACATTCAATAAAGCTCAAAAATTAAGGCCACTTTCTTTAGACAGGCGGCTATAATTGATTCATAAACACTGATCTAGAGTAAGATATTTACGATACAAATCTAGATAAATAAAGAATGAATATGGTTTTACGTATAATTCTAGATAATTAAAAAATAAATATGGTAGAAATAATTACATTAAATACAACGCAAAAATTAAGGCCAACAAATGGACATATGTGTCTATGATTGATTCATAAAGATTGGATTAAAATAAGATATTTACGTTATAATTCTAGATAAATAAAGAATATATAAATATGGTTTTACGTATAATTCTAGATAATTAAAAAAGAAATACAGTAGAAATAATTACACACAACATGATATGATTGTTAGTTAATAATCACATAAAATATGATTGATTCTCATACCATATTTACGATAAACAGGCAGGTTTAAAATTACATACTATATTCATAACGTAATTAAATAATTACATTGAATAAAGCTCAAAAATTAAGGACACTTTCTTTAGGCAGGCGGCTATGATTGATTCATAAACACCGATCTAGAGTAAGATATTTACGATACAATTATAGATAAATAAATAATGAATACGGTTTTACGCATAATTCTAGATAATAAAAAAATAAATATGGTAGAAATAATTACATTAAATACCGTGCAAAAATTAAGGCCAACAAATGGACATTTGGGGCTATGATTGATTCATAAATATTGGATTAAAATAAGATATTTACGGTATAATTCTAGATAAATAAAGAATCTATAAATATGGTTTTATGTATAATTCTAGGTAATTAAAAAAGAAATACGGTAGAAATAATTACACAGAAGATAATATGATTGTTAGTTAACTAATCACATACAATATGATTGATTCATACCATATTTACGACAAACAGGCGGCTCTAATAATTTAGAATACATTATAAAGGCCAACTATATATAGAATCAAGGCCAAATATATATATAATAGGTAATGCACATTTAATTAATGTACCTATAGACACCACATGAAAAGAGCGGGAAAAACGCGATGCTATAGGTACAACGACTTCTGTTTTAGGATATATATAGATTTGGTATTTGAAAGATAATGTTTGACATTAAAAACTCGAATAAAAAATTTAGTTGATGAAGGTTGGCTTATTCTTGTTGCCTATAAGATGAATATAGTAGGTAGTTTTGAACCAGTAAACTTCAAATTGATTTATTTATGAAAATTTTGATTCCATAACTCTATGAAATAAGGCAAATAGGATAAAAGCCAATTCTTTAAGCTTCCGTTTCAATTTCATAATTAGAGATGAAATAATGACCATATGTTAATTATAAATTATTACTTGGCTTTATTGTTTCCGTTCCAAAAACTGACAATATGGTAAAGTCACATTCCCAATTCCCTCAAATCACCAACACCAACTTGACTTGATCAGAAGCGGTGATTTCTTTGAGGAAGAACATTTTGCTTGCATCCCATCCCAGATCCTAGTGGACATTTCTCAGGAGCTGCTCTTAATCTCCAACCAAAACCCATATCTACCGCGGAAATGTTTAGGATGTCAGTTAGTTTTGGAGCATTTGAAAAGACACAATCCACCCCATCTTGCGTGATTCTCAGCATACTTGGCAGCCAAAGCTCAGGACCGATTTGATCATGGTAACCAAGGATTTGTATGTTTGTTGAAGGTTGATTCCAGGCTAAAGTTGATCTAGAGCTTTAAGCCCAATACCATCCCCTTTTGGTTTTGGGAATATGTTGCTTGGCCTTTCAAGGAAGTTGCTGTTTTTAATCTTGTCCCTGTTTGGCCCTTTAGGCTTCTGCTGTTGTTGCTATATGGCATCTTGGGCTTTTCTCATTGTTCGTCTTTGCCTTTTGGTCATGTGTCTGCTTGATCTTTAATCTGAATATCTGAGTCTTGTAACTTTCCATGTTTCAATAAAATCTCTTTTGCACCAAAAAAAAAAAAAAACTGACAATAAGCATCCAAATTCTTGTTAAATAACCTCAAGAAAAAGGTGAAATGTATTGATCCAGACGATCATACCAAAAACTCACTTAGTCATTCTAATTAATAGGAACTAAAACTAAAATTCAAATACAATTAGATTGCAGTACTAGTGGAAGAAAGCGATTCAAGAAAAGGTAAGCAGTGGCGGATCTAAGATTTATTAGGCTGGAGGGCTTTCAAAAAAATTTTCCTACAGTAGGCTTTACCCATACAAGAAAAACTACAAAGACAATAATGGGAATTTAGCAAACTTTATATGAATATATAAATTTAGTCACTAACTAAAAGAGAAGGCAAACTTTATATGAATATATGAATTTTTCGTCACCTGTAATCACATTACCGCGATATTTAATTTTTAATTCACTTTAATCTATCTATATCTCCATATTAATTAAGAGAACTAAGTCTTAGTACCTTTTTGTACCGCAATTTTCTGTCTTTTTTATCGGTAATTGTTCTTTTTTTTTTTTTTACCATAAACAATTGTAAAAGAATTTTTGTGATAATTGAGTTTAGTACTCAAGCTTTAACCGCTTGCCCATTTTTTATTTGTTAGACTTTTTCACTAATACATTGAAATATCAAATCTAAAAGGCCAATTCCAAAACAAACCTTAATCCATCTTAATTCATTAATTCACTATCTCCGCCATGTATGTTGGTGAGTTTAATGTTATTTGAATATTTTTTTACGCATTTTACATTTTTTTGAATTTTTTTAGTTTTATTAGAATTTTTTAAAATGGGAAAGGTACTTGACCAGAACCACCCTCCCCCATACCGGATTTAAATAGGTACAGGTGGGTGTGGAGTGGGGTTGATAGAAACGCGGTAGGGTATGGAGAGGTATTCCATGAGAACCCATCACATTGCCGTTCTTACTGTTAGGATTCCTTCCATTTTCAAATTAATTAAAATGTGATGTCTATCTTATCTCATTTGTTGCCTCCCAATTTCTAGATTAATTAGATTTAAAGATTTATTCCTTTATTGTGAGAGAAGCGTCGTTGCTTTTGGGAAATACCTCTATATGTGACATTACTTCAATTGAGCCGTATGATATCTGAAGATTTAGATTTGGTGTAAAATGTGATGCATTGAGTTGGTAATGACTTAATAAGTTAAATGTAAATTATAACACATTTTTCTATTTGTGTTCTCAACACATTTGATCTTTCCAAAAACTATACGTAAAAATGTTTACAATAAATATTTTTAATGCTTATAATATGTTGTTTGACTCATATTTTGTCTTTCATGTTCTACTATTCAGGTTAGAATCTCTTATATTTTGTGACTAACTTTAATTATAGAGATGAAAAAATTTAAATTTGATAATATTGTACAGTTGTAGTTAAACTTATGTTTTCGAATGTATTAAATGGTGGTAATAGATTTTTCCCATTATTGCATATATACTAGAAATTAGATGTAATAATGTAGATTACCTTCTGAACAATCTTGAACTTCAAGATTACCAAGTCAATTATTCTTATTGACTCAATGTATACTTGTGTTATATATATATATATATTATAGAGGTATATTTTAATAAGTGTTTCTAGCCGTGCAACGCACGAGTGGTTTAGCTAGTATTATGGAAATCAAATATAATCTATTAATTGGATTACAAATTATTCATATGCCTCTAACAAAATTACAAAAATACAATATCAAATTATGCGAATATACTCTTCGCAATAGAAAATTAAAATCCTAATTCCTAAACTCATCATGTAACTGTAAAAGTATAAAATTCATATTCAATCTAATTATCTAAACAATTAAACCCAAATCATAATATAGAGAATAGAATTATAAGTTCTAGATAAGTAAAACAATTCATATTCAGTTTTGCAAAACTGAATAGACAGAAAAAATATGTGTCAAAAATCAACTCTCTAATTTTGAAGTAATAAGAATGTCATCTATACTCTTGAATTCTTGCTAGGCAGTCGTGTCGAACATGCAACAAGTTGTGCAGTTGAAGAGTCGTTTGTTGTCTATGTTTGATTCTAGCCCAATTTAGTTTTGGAGACAATGGGTAATTGGTTGGGTTTTGAATTTGGACAATTGGACTTTGTATTTATTTTTGGGTTTGATTGGTTCTAAGAATGTTAAATGGGTGAGTTTAAATTTAAGGACAATAATATTTTTTAGGTTTTTTGATATATACCACTTTCAAATAGCATTTGAGGAATACCTTACTTTTAAAGCTAATTGCAAAAATGCCATTTTATATTGTACAGCTACCCCTGAATCAATTGTTATTAAATTTTACGACTACTATTGCTATTACTAGTGGCACACCCGTGCGTTGCATGGGAGGACATATTCTAAAATGAATGAGCAAAAATACAATAGAACATGCTAATGCTTGTTTCAAAGAATGTAGATGATGGAAGTAACAAACAATTAAAATTACCCAAACTAAAGTCGTCTAGAAATATTAATGACGGTCATGGGAAAATTTTCAAAAACCTCCCAGAGGTTTTGTAATAAAACTTTCCACATTGAGTGGCGTGTATAAATACACGCCACATATATTTAAAATACACATTGCATGCATCAATACACACCACGTAAGATGATAGGTTTTGTTGTAAAATTTCCAGGAGGTTTTGGAAATGGACTCTATGGTTATGTAGCAAGAATTTAATAAAAAAATGCACGCGAAATAAAAATAAGATTGTTTGTCACTTAAATTAAAATAAAATAATACATATTAAATTCAAACATAAGAGTCCCATAAATAAAACACCCTATATAATACAAGCAAATGTGATCCGGGTAAATTATATTATAAGGTAAATAAACGCAAGAATAGCAAAGCATGGGCAATGACACATTGTCCTTGTTAAACAAACTAAATTTACGCATCGTAGTGGGAAATCATCAAAATCGAACATCATAAACATGTAAATCAAAAGCAAACTAAATTTATACATGATAGCCTGAAATCATCAAAATCATCATCATAAACATGTAAATCAAAAGCAAACCAAAATACAAACGTGGACGTTTTGACAAAGAAATAATAAAAAGCCCACATTAATTAATCTTCAAAATCTTGAAATAAAAATGTCTTAAAGAATAAATCAGGAGCAAAGCTAGAGCGTGAGCATAAAGATAAATAAATGAGATATGTCTAAAAATATAGAAACAACAAAGATTGAGGAAGCTAATGTAATCAGAATATAATAAAAATAATCTCTTCTTATAAAGAAAAAAAACATCGCAACTCCCTTTAATCCTAAATTGACGACCGTCCATCCTTTGTAAGTATCATTCATCTCAGTTGAACGACTGCAAATAGAAGAAATAAAGCAGCAAATGATGTGAATAATTTCCTAACTACATGCAAAAAAGTCTACAACAATTATTCAAGATTTGTATTTTACTATTATTTATCTATTAAGTAAACACACCATGTTTCTGGGAACCTAGTTGAAACATACCCTTTCTATAAAGTAGTAAAAAAGGAAGAACAATAAAGAGGGAGATAGAACTTCAAGAAAACACACAGCGATAACAAAATCAGCTAACAATCAAACAAAAACCAATAGAACAATAAAATCTGTAAGAGTTATATTGACCATATATATAGCACCAACAAACACTAACAAAAACAGTTAAGTGTAGAAGAAATTTATCGAACCAATAACGTAAACATGGACATCCTACAGCAGTCAACCCATCCAATCTGAGATGTTTCACGCTTCGAAGGTACAATGTTACGGAAAAAAACTACTCAAGAGACCTGATCATCCAATAAAACAAACTTAAGAGAGATTACTTCTTCTGGGTTCCATTTGCCATACACCATCCAAACACGAAGAACTCGAACAACAAAAGCAATCTTCTTGCTGAGCTCGTCATTCACTTCTTTGAGGTGTCCTAATTTAAGAGACATAATAATAGTTTGAAAAGGAAACCAAGAATTGAAGATGAAATCCTAGCAGAATTGTATGAGGCAAATAAAAGTTTTATTCCAATTCTATTGAGCATAAAAAGAATACCATAATGGTCTATATATAATACATTGAAGAGATAAGATGAGAAGCCACAGTGTGTTAAGCAAGGAAAATACAAAAAATTCAGGAAATTTAAATCATATAAATTAGAATAATAAAAAATGAAATAAATTCAACTAACGTCAAATCAGGGAAAATGATCCAAAAATTTATTTTTATTTTTAATAAAGAGATTAAAAATAATTACAATTAAAAAATAAAAAATAATAATATCTTCATTAGTTCAATGGAGAGATTCTTAATTATCCAAAAAATGGATAATAAAATCACAATTAACAAAAATCACGAAAGTTTTTAAACGAAGAAAGCTTTTTTCCCCCTCTTTTATATTCAAAAAATCATGAAATTTTGTAACCGAAGAAAGTTTTTATAAAAATCACGAAAGTTATTTTAATATTTTTAATTATAAATAGTGAGAAATACAATAATAATAAACGAAAAAATGCAGATATAGAGTCCTAGAGGAAGACAAATACAGATGAGTAAAAAATCACAATAATAAAAAAATGATAAAATGCAGATATAGAGTCTAGTAAATATAGAATCCTAGAAGAAGGCAATCAGAATAAATGAATAAATGATAAAATCTATACACACACACACACACACTCACACTTAAAAAGAAGATAGTTTCCTAAACACTTTTTCCCGCCTAAATCACTTGCTAAATATGGAAGACTCATCTTAGCCTTTGATTTCATTCAATAATCTTGGCCAATAATTTCATTTTTGTTCTTTATTTTATTTTATTTTTTTATTAATTAATATGTACATTATACATTTACACATTTCCTTTTTATTTTCTAAATTTTATACAGTTCTTCAGAATATGATTCCCTTTTTACAGTTTCGTCCACTCAACCTTTTCTGCGTGTTTCACTGTTCTTCTTTCTCTCTCTGATATCAATACAAAGCTCTTTTCTGCAACTTCTCTTTAGTTTATAGAATTTGCCCTTGATTGCGTAGGATTTTGTTTTACACCCTATTGTTTCCAGATCTGGCAAATATCGTTATAGAAGATACTCATCTCTTTGTGATGAAATAGATTGATCCAAATCATATATTGTCAAGCCTACGCCTTTTGGATAATCATCAATGAGAAGAGTCCGAATCCTTTTTAATTTCATTGTTTCTGAAATTGAATCGACTTCTATTACAGAATGTGCATATATCTATATTTCAAAGCCCAATTCTACAGATTCTTTCGCAATCAATTATACCTAATTTCGATATGATTATTACTGGAAATATTATATTATCTGTTAGTTCAGTGGTTGGCCGAGTTTATTCATTTCAAATCACATACTTAGGATGACTGTCTTCAACAGCTCTAATTCAGGTAAATTCTTTTGTTTTTATTAAATCCCCAACCCTAATTATATTCTCTTTATTTTCGTAGATTTACTTATTCGACGCATCCCAGTATACCTAATTCATTTCAAATTTCTAGCTCTAGATAACTGTCATCGACATTTCTAATTACGATAAATTTCTTTTTAATTTTGCTAATCCCAACTCCAATTATATTCTACCATATCTTTTACTTTTTGAAATTTTTCTCCATGATTTTAGGCGTAATTAGCAACCCGAATTTGCTCATTTAAAATTTAATTTCATGCTTTGGATATTTTTCCTTGACATCTCTATTTAAAGTTAATTTTTTTTAATCCCCAGCCCTAATTATATTCAACCATATCTTAATTTTTCAAAATTTTCCTTCATGATTTTAGGAGTAATTAGCAACCCTAATTGATTTAAATTAATTTTCCAGAGCCCCAGTTTTTTAGGGCATCATTTCACATTGATTAAGACTTTCTAATGAAGTTTTCAAGACATGGTTTTCACTGACCATTTTAGATATTTCATAAATGGCTCCTGTGAAGTTTAACCTTTGCGATGTCACCACTCAGTTACCAAAGAATGCCGCATTCCTTCTAAGATTTCAAGGAAATGGTCTGTTCCATTTCAAAATAGAGAACTGGGAATCAGAGAGGTCAAACTGGTGTTAGTGGATCAGTAGGTAGTTTTATATTTTTTAAAATTCTTTGATATAGTTTTTTAGTATTGTTGTAAATATTTTAAATGTATATTTAGTTTCACTTCCAAGTATTGTTGCGAATTATTTGTAACTATACATATTTCCTTCCTTTTGATAATCTATTTAGTCACATATATCATTAGTTCTTCGATGTTCATATACTGACCTTTAGTCTAGAAAATTTATTAAACACTACCCGTAGCTCAAGTTTAATAAAAATTGTCTGTTATACATTTAAGCTGAATTGTGATTGCTTTTTAGGTTTTCAATTTTCCATTCTTCCATAAACTGTTTGTTATACATTCTCAAGTTTAATTAAAAATATCTGTTATACATTTAAGCTGAATTGTGATTGCTTTTTGGGTTTTCAATTTTTCATTCTTCCATACACTGTATGTTATACATATTCAAGTTTAATTAAAACTATCTATTATATATTTAATATGAGTTGTGATTGCTTTTTGGGTTTTTCAATTTTCTATTCTTCCATTGTTTAACATCTGTTGCAATTACAAGAACATTACTTTAATAAATATCCTTGATTCAAATAATACATCATCTATTTTTATCTATTTTTGATACTTATTAATTGATTTTTTATAAACACGGAATTGGTTCCAATGTTTGTTATAGTTCTAAGCAATCCTATGCGCTATTTTTGCACCTACAATCGATGAGGTGGACATGGTCAATGATTACATGGTGTGGTAGAACACGTCTAGATTAAAGACCTATTTAAGTTCCGATTCAGCCTCTTCTTCTAAATCTGACATGCTTTGCTTCAATAAATCTTTCCACCTAAGTTTCTAAATGGCATTAGATGTTTTGGAATGTCTAGCCATGATCTCCAGCTAAAGGTAGGTGTACCTGTGATGCTAATGTAGAATATTGACCACTCATCTGGATTGTGTAACGGTACACGACTATTAGTGACTAGACTTGGAGATTATATAGTTGAGGCCTAGATGTTGTCGGGTCCAAATATCGGTTAAAAATTCTTTGTTCCTAGATTAAGCCTCACTCTATCTGATGTTAGACTGCCATTTACCTTTCAGCGTAGAAAGTTTCCATTAATGGTTTGTTATGCGATGACCATTAATAAGAGTCAAGGTCAGTCCCTTGAGAACGTTGGTATTTTCTTGCATTGGCCGGTATTCACCCATAGGCATATGCAGCAGTTTCAAGAGCCACGAGTAGTACATAGTTGAAGTCCATGATATTTGATGATAATGGTTAGCCCAACAGTTCTACATTGAATGTTGTTTACAAAGAGGTTTTCAACAATTTATAGCGCTTTTGACTCTTTCACTGTTAGGTGAGTACACTTTTTTTAATGTTAATTTTAATTATGTTATTAACTGTTATTCTAATAGAATTCAGGGTTGTTTATTAAATGCAGGTTATCACGCAGCTCTCCCATTGATTTCAATGATATTATCTTTTGCGTGTATATTTCACCACCACTATCTTATAGGTTGTTGTATAGATTTAAGAATGAATATACAATATTGATTACTACTCTTGAATTGTTTAGACTATTTGGCCAATACATCCCGTGCAACGCACGGGTGAAATTATTAGTGATAAATAATGAGAAATATAGATAAAATGCAGATAGATGATAAAATTATATTTCTCATTATTAATAATGAGAGATACCATCAAAATGAATGATATACAGTCCAGTAGATATGGGGTCCTAGAGGAAGACAAATGTAGATGAGTAAAAATCACAATAATAAAAAATGATATAAAGATGCTCAATTGAAATTAAGCTATTTTAATATTTATTTTTAGTTATAAATAATGAGAAATACAATCAGAATAAAACTCTTAATTATCCAAAGAGAATCTTAATTATCTAAACTCTTAATAAGAATAAATTTCAATGAAATTAATAAATTTCTCTAAGAAAAAGATTCCTAATTATCTGAACTCTTAATCAAAATAAATTTCAATGAAATTTATATTATCTAAACTCTTAATCATAATTAATTTCAAAGAAATTTATTTGTTATAAATTTTTTTAAAAAAGAGATTTTCAATTATCCAAAAAATCACCCGGTGTTTTTTAAGGAGGAAAGTTCATGAAAGTTATTTTAATATTTGTTTTTTAATTATAAATAATGGAAAATACAATCAGAATAAAGCTCTTAGTTATCCAAAGAAATTCTTAATTATCTTAACTTTTAATCAGAATAAATTTCAATGAAATTTATTTCTTATAAATTTCTTTAAGAAAGAGATTCTTAATTATCTAAATTCTTAATCAAACGAAATTTATATTACCTAAACTCTTAATCTGAGTTAATTTCAACAAAATTTATTTGTTCTAAATTTCTTTAAGAAAGAGATTCTTAATTATCCAACCAATCACTCGTTGTTTTTTAAGGAAGAAAGTTCATAAAAGTTATTTTAATATTTAATTTTTAATTATAAATAATGAGAAATAAAACTAGAATAAAACTCTTAATTATCCAAAGAGATTCTTAATGATCTAAACTCTTAACCATAATAAATTTCAACGAAACTTATTTGTTAAAAAAATTTTAATTATAAATAATCAGAAATACAATCAGAATAAAACTCTTAATTATCAAAAGATATTCTTAATTATCTAAAAAATTGATAATAAAATAAATACAAAAGTAGGGAAAAATTAAAAAAAAAGTAAAAAAATTTAATTGCTGTCCATCAGTGACATCATCAATGACGTTATTAGTATTTTTATGATGCCAGACCAATGGCGGGAAATTACAATGCCAAATAAACTTTTTTTATTATTAATATATAGATTATTATTAGTATTATTATTATAATATTACTAAATTCATTTCAATTTTAGTATATAATTTATACCGCCACTTAATAATAGTTGCCACCGCCGCCGTCACTTGATAACATTAACAACAACAGCCAATAGTTATTAACAAATGTGGTTCCGCATGGTAACAACTGTCGATGCTGTTTGATGTTTTAATACATGGTAACAATCCTCCAGCACACATAGTAGAAAACTGAAAAAATGATAGAAAAGAATGAAAAAGCTGCACAAAAAGAGACATGAAATACACAAAAAGAAAAGAAACTGCACAAAAAAAATTACTCTCTCCATTCCGATTATCTAATCTTATTTTCTTTTTTAGGATGTCCCACATATATGGTCTCTTTTTATATTAAAATATATAACTTGCATTGTTTTACAAATATATCCATATTTAATATTTTAATTATAACTATCAATTTTGAATTTTACTTATAAAAGAGGTACATCTTGGGGGCACTTTCTCATAAGTATAAAAAATTTTATCTGAACAGTTATCGATTGAATAAGGGTATATACAAAATTGCATATTTATTTTTTTATTATGAAAATCTGATAACAGGTCTTTGTCCAATATTTTATAGTGCAGGTCAAGACATGTCGGGTAATGTTTCCATGGGGTGGGATGCCACCATGACCCACGAAAGGACTTATGAACGTTTTCTCATTTTAATTAATATTATGTGCAAAACATTATTAATTGATGAAAGTAGAATAAAATAAAACATTTATTTATAATTTTAAAGTTCCCAATATTAACTAATATAATAACATGATTCTTTTAATTTGATAGAAAAATCCTTTCAAAAATATAATATAATAAAAAATAAAAATAAATTGCAACAGATTTATAGGTCGATTGGTCAAATTGTCATCTCTAATAAATTCTACCCATTTTTAGAATTAAATTTATTAAAAGTAAAAAAATAATGCTTGGTGGGCACGAGTCTATAAGGCGGGTCGAACCTGATCCACACCCGCCCTGGACCCACGGTGGGGCAGACAATGTTGCCCCATACCCGTCCTTTTGCCCCGATTAGACATGGCGGGTCAATCCTACTAGGGGCAGGTTTCCATGGGTTTATGGGTCGATGTGCCAAATTCTCATCTCTAATTACTTTACTACTAATTCTTACAACTTTATATAGATTGGACGAGTGAACTTGCACGACGTGTTTGGAGGAGACTAGAATTATGAACTCTTGCATTTTACTATAAATATCATATGGTGAATTGTAGTTCTCTTATCAATTCGTAATTTTATACATTGCAACTGGTATATTATACTTTATTTATGACATGATGTATACACTTACAAGTCAATTTTGATATGAATATATACTATAAATCTACACGTGCAACGCACAGGTGAAAAAGTCTAGTTATTATAATATTACTACTAAATTCATTTCAATTTTAGTATATAATTTATACCGCCACTTAATAATAGTTGCTACCACCGCCATCACTTAATAACATTAATAACAACAGCCAATACTTATTAACAAATGTGGTTCCGCATGGTAACAACTGCTGATGCTGTTTGACGTTTTAATACATGGTAACAATCCTCCACCACACATAGTAGAAAATTGAAAAAATCATAGAAAAGAATTTATGAACAAATAAATAAACACAGTAACAAAAAAACAAGAACATGTAACACAAGTAAAAAAAAAATCACTAAAAGACAAAAAATTACCTAAAAGCAGGAAATCATGGTAACAAAAATTGAAAAATGTTAACTGATTCACAGTAAAAATTTTTTCACCGGAAAATGCTGTAACCATAGCAACAAAGCAAAAAACTCATCGTAACATATTGAAAAAAAATCTTAGCAAAAAACTCATCGTAACATATTGAAAAAAAATCTTAGCAATTGCTAAGATTTTTTTTCAATATGTTACGATGAGTTTTTTGCTTTGTTACAAACTGGAGATATACTTGGATTAAAAACAAAAGAAAGAAGGAAACACAAATCTATTGATAATGTCACCACCAAACAATAACCACCGTGAACTATGCAAGAAAACACATATAAAAATGGAAAAAAAATAAACAAAGGATAAAAAAATATCTAAAAAATTAGTGAGTTTGAATCCAATAAGAACACTGGCGATGAAGAACAACATTTGAAAGAAAAATAAATCATAAAGAAATTTAAAAAAAAATATACAAAATAAATATTACATAAAATAAGATACAAGAAAGTAAGATTGAATCCAATAATTAAGAACATTGGCTGAGATCCATTCTCCAGTTTGTGATTAAAATTATGTTTGACGTCAAATCTGGATCTAAATAAGAATGCTGGCCGTTGATCGAATTTCCTCATAGAAAACCCTAAAGAGTTAAATGGGCTTTGATGGGTGGTATGGTTTAAGAAATGGGTTTTGAAAATCAACCGGTGGTGGCAATTGGTGGAGTGGCGACCTGCGGTGCGCAAGCAATTTGTGGTGGTGGAAATCGTGACTTGTGGTGGTGATTTTTGGTGGTGGTGGTCGTGATTAGTGTGGTGGCTGCGGCGAGAAAGGTGGCGGCCAGTACTCTAAATGAACCATAATTTAATCTCGTGAGATGGATGAATAAATATATATATATATATATATAAATAAATAGATTCAAATAATAACAATAATAATAATAATTTATTATCACGAATAAAATTTAAAGGTATAATTACAATTTCATAAGGGTAGATCTACAAATAAGTTTCAATTAAGGTGTAAAATTGAGTACACCAATAAGAAAGGTATATATTCTCTAATTTTCTCATATTTTTTGGGTCAAAATTTACGTTTTGAACTATGTATTAGTTATGATATCTAGATCTTCAATTGCTTCCTGCAGCTATGAGATAGATACACATCCTCCGCTGCCAGGCAAACATTGTTAGTACGCTTATCCCAAACACCATGAACTGCAATATAGTGCAAGAGACACTATTAAAGATGCTACATGAACTACTAGTTTCAAATCAGAGATGAATAAAAATTCGAGTCACATGCATGAATGCGTTCAACATATAGACATTCTTCAAAAATAACAACATCGAGCAGGATAGAAATGAGTTTGCTCGAAGAAATATTTCCTTCTCTTGGTCTGGAAATTATTTTGTAATTAGCGTCTCCTTCAATGATGCCCATTCAACTGCTACTTGGAGTGTCTTTAGTTTTGTCATATGGTATTGGCCACTATAAATTAAGCAAGAGCACACATCCAGTTTTAAAAAGACATTAGGTCACTTTCATTCCTCAATGCAATAACAAAAAATTAACGGTACCAAATCTGATTTCATATCTTCTGTTGCGCCTTGTCCCGATGACCGACTGATGATTCACACATGATGGAAGAAATCAGTAGCAATTGAAGAACATTTTTTTTTTTTTTTTGCAGTTTGTGTGTTTGTTATTTCCCTGTGTAGGCGTCTAGATTTGAGATCAGGAGCATGAATTCTGGCTCTTTTTTTCTATAACTCACAATCCCAATTGAGGGGGTTTCAGGTTTCATGAATGGTTCTTGTTGAAATACATTTATGTATATTTATATATTGTAGCTACCAGAAAAATTTAAATTAAATTTTATTACATTAACTCGTGTCGCTATGATTTCTTTAACTTTTAAAAGATTTTCATGCACTCATCTAATTGAACCGGATAATATTATGGGAAAGGAATTACATAACTTAATAGTAGGTTCAAAATTCAACTTAAATAATTCAAAACATATCAAAATAAAACCTAACAAACCAATTTCAGCCCTAAATAAATTTAAGATTAAGACCAAAACCTGCAAAAGCCAATTCTTAGTCCCTAATACTTTTTTCACCATACCATATATACCCCCAGCTGATTTCACACTTACTCACCCCTCCAAGAACTCACCATTGGTAAGTTTCTCTCTTACCCTCCTCCTTTATTCCTTCTCCATTATCATGAAACTAACTAATCTTCATTTTTTTCCTTCCTTGCAATAATCAACACTCAAGAAAACAAAGAAAATAATCAAGCAACACATCAAGAATCCAACAAGAACAAGGTTACTATCACTCTTTTCTCCCTTTTCCTCAAGCAAATATCATTCATAAAGCTCACATTTGAAACTAGTTAAGTACACCGTATGTTATTCAAACTACATTAACTAGAAATTCCAATATATATATATATATATATATAGGTATACACATCTTCCCTTCTCCTTCTCAAATATTAGTTAACAAGCAAAGGAAAAAAAATAATAATAACAACAGTCTACTTGAAGAAGAACCGAGCCCATCTTCGCCTCTTGACCAAACACCGCAAAATTGGTGTCTATAGCTTCCCGTCGCCATAAGGAACACGAATATGTAAATATTGTGGTTGGAAGCCCACCACACTCACCGGATAGGCACCGAATCCACTGAGTTTCTCCACCGCAAGCCACCACCATACCTTCAAATATTTACATAGAGCTCGTCGAGAGCTTGCTATTCCACCAATTTTTTTCTTCAAATCACCAGAATTTTGGTCGGAATTTTGGCCCTAAAATTACCAGCCTAAACATCACTTTCTCTGCCTCTCTCAACCCTCTGTGTAAACATTCAACTGTTGCCCAGTGGATATTAGATCTGGTTAATTAATTAGTGATAATTGCCTTCTTTGGTCCTTAAAAGATTTGAAAATGAATAAATCCAATGATGGTCATTAGTATGTTTCTATTTTAACGCTAAATATTCAAAATTTCTAAAGAACCAATGATTGATTCTATTAATATACCAATATAGTTATAAAATCTAAGAAATCATTGGTGGTTTCACTATTGGTTTTAGAAATCACCAGTGATTTTTTACATTTTATAACTGTATTGGTACATTAACAGAATCAACTATTAGTTTTGTAGAGCGACTCCTAAATATTCCCAAGATATCTAACTTAACCTTAAAGTTATATTTCAGCCAAAATTGGTCCCCAAATATTTTAAATAATTAAATTCTGACCCCTAAACTTACAGATTTTGCATAACTGGTCCTTAAAATTTTTAATTCTAATCACATAAGTCCTTAAATTTTTAATTGAACTTACATTGACCCTCAAACTATTCAAGCACATTAAATTAAAACTCTCTAACTATTATAATTGTTTAGCTTAACCCCTAAAGAATTTAATTACAACACAAAAGTCCTAAATCCTAAACCAGTCAAATTAATTATCAAATCTAACATTAATAAGTGATCAATTAGATCCTTAAGCAATTTAAGAATCTAAAATTTTAACACTCTAACTTTCATAAACATTCAATTAAGTCCTTAAAGTTTAAGATTTTCCTTTTAGTTATAATTTAAACTTACTAAATTACTTTAAATTTTCATTTGCCAGACGAAGGCTCTTTAGATTCCAAGCTTTAGTAGCATTGTTGTTTGCGTAACCTCTCTAGCTCACTTTTTTGAAGACTTTTGAGGTGAGATTTACATTATACAAATTTTAGTTAATTGATCATGTCTTTTCCTTATGTGTTGATTATGGTTGTGACTTGAATGAATGAAAAGATTTACCTGGGATCGTAAATTGGTCTGGGTCAAAAGTAGGCTATTGAGATAGCCAACTATACAATTATAATTACTAGTGCACTATGTATCTTGTCAGGGACCGCAAATTGGTCGAGGTCAAAAGTAGACACTTAGGATAGCCTACAGTACAACTTTCAAAATTTTTAAAGTTTAAAGAGTAGAGTTTATGATTATGATCACATATTTTGTTTGATGTGGATTAATTAGCTTGTTTAACTAAGTATAATATTATTATTATGTTCACTCTAATTTTCTCTCCCTCCAGTTTAAGGGGCGCAGCGTGGACGAGGCGACAAGTAAGACCAATTAAATATTTTGATTAAATGTTATACGATGCCCTCTTTTCTAAATACTTTATTGGTATTATATTTTGAATAACTACTTTGTAAACATACATTTGGGGTATTATGTATATGAAATTATCATCACGTTTCCGCACATATTCTATCCTTGTTACTTTATCTATTGCATGTATTAAAAAAAAAAAATTTACCTACTAAATTTAATAGTGAAAATGCAAATTTTAGTAGTATTCCAAATTCTTAGAAATTGGGGCTTTATAGTATGGTATCAAAGTAGTCTACCTTTTCTGTAGACTTGCTAAAATTTTTTAATTTTATACAGTTAAAATTTTGAAGGTTAAAATGTTTTATGAAATATTTCTACCCACTGTCGATGCGCCGCGCCGCGACAACTCCAAAAAGATAAAATATTTCAAAAGAATTTTATTCATTAAAGTTAAAATATTTTCTCTGGATATAGTGATTTAGGATGTAACTGCATCTATGTGTATATAAATTTATTGACGTGAAAGTTATGAGAAACGTGATTTATTATTTTGATGCATTTTGAATGTTTTGAAAAGGAATATTATATCCACGTAATTTAAATATTTTGTGAGTTATGATGCATGGTTGAGGAAGACCTAATAGACTTTATCCTTTCATAAATGGTAGATCAGATGGCTAGCACACTAAGAACTTGTAGGAAGACTTGTTCCTTACGACTATTGGAGTTAGAAAGATGGCGCTTTACTCTTGATGCTGTTCCTGGATTGAGGGTCATACCGTGAGACATCATGCTCGAGAACTAATGGTTATATGGTAAAAACTGCAGAATATGGAGTATTCAGTCACCCACTTCGAGGCTGTTAGATGGCTCATTGTCTTTTTGCCACCATACCGGCAGCAGGTGGCTAAGGCCTTGTTCTTGGAAAGGGTGATTGAGGAGCTTGGTGTACCTCCTACCATTGATTACCCTACATTCACTGCTACCGTCTTCAGTGTGGGATAGGTTTCACGCCCAGCACCTATGGTCCCTAATTGTGTGGAGATAGACGCCCCAGCTGATGCTTTACCGCTCAACTCAGACTCTAAGATGGCGTTTCCAGATGATGGGGTTCCTTCTAGCTCTGGTACTGTTGAAATAGCCCCTTGTAAGAGGGCTAAGGCTAGTGAAGGACCCAGCTATACCGGCAGGATGATGTCAATGACGAGTAGTGACACCGAGAGTTTGTAGTCTGACTAGGTGTTGAACTGACGTTAAGTAGTATCTTTTGTGGTTTTGAGGTGTGAACTCATATTGCAAACTTATTATCTATTCTATTAAAACTGGGATGTAATGAAAATTGTTAACTCATATTGCAGTTTTATGCTACATCATATTATCTTAATACCTTTTATGGATGAGTATTGTGATTGGTTTTGTCAAGTGAATTCTAAATTGAATGCATGTTTTGGGAGTTAAGATATGGTAGGTCCAGGATGAGCACGTGCTCGAGGCTGCCCTTTGGCGAGACTTGGTTAATGCCATTCAAGGGTTCAACTGAAGTCAGGGAACATCCACGCCACAAGATGCCTCCAACTTACTCAACCCACTGAACCATACGAACTACAACAACAGCAATAACACCAGCATGGTTATTAAGTAGTATCGCTGATACAAACCACCGTCTTTCAATGGTAGAACGGGCGTTCTAGCCGCAGAGGAATGGCTTAGAGCGTTGGATCGGGTCTTCAAACACATTGCCTACTCAGATGCTCAAAAGATATTTTACGCTGAGTTCATATTGGTGGAGGATGCTAGCCATTGGCGGGAATCATGCTTGCGCATGAGAACCAAAGGGTAACAATATGAGCTGACATGGGAAAGGTTCAAGGAATTGGTCATGTAAAAATACTTTTCCCAATCCCTTTGTGGTAAAAAAAGAAGTAGAATTCTTCCGACTCAAATAGGGAATCATTGATGGAATATGAAAGGAAATTTGAACAGCTCTCTAAATTCACAACTCACCTAGTTAACAGTAATGAGAAGAAGGCCAGAAGGTTTGAAAGGGGTCTATCAAAGATTGGTGGGATCATCACCACCAACGCATTCACCACTTATGCCCAAGTTCTGGAATAGGTACATGCTATCTCAAATCATCTGAATCTGGGTGAGCCTTCCCCAAAATCAGCAGAACCCACTGGAAAAAGGAAGTACGACAACCACCGAAAGGAAAAAGGTAAGCACCATAACAAGAAGGGCAAGACTGAGGGCGGTACTGAGGCGAAGCCTAATACTAATACATCCAAGGAGAATCCTCTATGCCCAAATTGCTCAAAGAACCACTTCGGAGAATGCCTGTGAGGGAAGGGCATACGCTATAAATGCAAAAAGCTAGGACATACTACTTTTGAGTGCCCTGAAGGAAAGAGTTTAGACACACCAAAGAAGGGAAAGGCCTGTGACTTCGCCTTGACTCAACAGGAGGCACAAAAAAGCTAATATGTGATCACAAGTATTTTATAAGTTTCTAATATACCTCCTGTTGTTTTGATTTATTTTGGTGCTACCAATTCATTTATCTCTTCTAGTTTTTATGCTAAGATTGGTAACACTTGTCAAATAGTAGATGAGGCTTTAAGGTTAGTATCCCCTTAGGTAAAACTGCTAGTATTAATGAGATATCGAAAGCTATGAAATTAGAGATGGATGAAAAGAATCTAGAGGTTGACCAGTATTTAACACACGTGAAAGGTTTTGATGTCATTCTAGACGTGGACTCTGGCTTAGTCGTAATTATGCTACTAATAAATACTGTGAAAGAGAAGCCCTCTTTCAGAAAGCAAGAGAGTGTGAGTTTTCCTTCTTTAGGACAAGAGGCAAAACTTCACCATGTGTTGTGTCAGCTTTGAAGGCACAGAAAATGTTGAAGACTTATGTATTGATTATTGAGAACTGAATAGTCTGACGGTTAAGAATAAGTACCATTCGCCTAGAATTGAAGACTTGTTTGATCAGATGAAAGGGCTTCTGTGTTCTCTAAGATTGATTTAAGATCGGCTACCATCAACTTAAGATAAAGGACAGTGATATATCCAAGACAACATTGAGAACTCGATATGCACATTATGAGTTCACAATAATGTCGTTTGGGTTAACTAATGCTCAGGTTGTTTTCATAAATTTAATGAACCGAGATTTCCGTTCGTTTCTAGACCAATTTGTTATTTTCTTTATTGATGACATATTGGTCTACTCCAGGAGTACGGAGCAACACGAGGAGTATTTGAGAGCTATGTTAGAGACTCTTCGAAAAGAGAAGTTGTATGCTAAATTTAAGAAATGTGAGTTTTGGCTTGATCAGATAGATTTTCTTAGCCATGTGGTTACCATCTAGGGTATTGAGGTTGGCCCGGCCAAGGTAGAAGCTACGAGAATTGGAATATACCCTCGAACATTAATGAGATACGTAGTTTCTTTAGATTGGTTGGCTATTATCAAAAATTTATTGAGGGGTTTTTGAAAATAGCAAGGCCGCTCACACAGTTGACTATGAAAGGGGTAAATTTCTAGTGGACAGATAAGTGCGACAACAGCTTTCAAGTGCTAAAAAGAAAGCTGATCATTGGACTGGTAATATCTATTCAGGAAGGATCAGAAGGATTCGCCATATAGTTATGCATCCAAACTGGGTTTAGGATGTCCGTTAATACAGTATGGCAAAGTGATTGCCTATGCTTCCCTATAGTTGAAGCCACAAGAGCAGAACTACCCAACGCATGATCTGAAGCTCACAACAGTTGTTCATGCCTAGAAGATTTGGCGACATTACCTTTATCGTTGTAAGTGTGAGATATACACGAATTATAAGAGTTTCAAGTATTTCTTCACTCAGAAGGAACTAAACATGAGACAAAAAAGGTGGTTGGAACGTTTAAAGATTATGATTGTATCATCCACTACCACTCTGGTAAGGCTAATATTGTTGCCAATGCGCTTAGCTGAAAAGGGCAAAGGACAATTATCCGTTCATCTAACCAAGCAGGAATAGTTGGTAAAGGAAATTACCAAACTAAGAATTGAGGTCCTTATATCTCCAAGTCATGCTACAACAGCTATTACCACATTGCTTGTTTGACCTTCTCTGAGGGACAAGATTAAAGAAGCTGAAGGGAATGATAGGTTTTTGCGTAAGATGAAAGATCGAGCACTTGTTCGTAATTTTAAGGGTTTTGAGCTATAGCTGATGACACTTTCTTGTTTAAATGGAGGCTTTGTGCATCCAAAGATGAAACGCTGAGGAAAGAAATTCTTAAGGAGGCTCATTCAGCCCTATATGTTACTCACCCTGGTGGTACAAAGATGTATCACTATTTATAAGGAGCCTATTGGTGGAGGAATATGAAAAGATCGATCAGCTTGTTTGTTGAGAGATGCATGATGTGCCAACAAGTTAAAGCCAAATTTTAGCGTCCTTCAGGATTGCTAAGGCCATTTGAGATTCTTAAATGGAAATGGAAACACATAATAATAGATTTTGTTGTTGGGCTTTCCCCTATTGACTAGAGGTAATCAAGCCATATAGGTGATATAGTTGATCGTCTGACTAAATTAGCTCACTTTATGCCAGCAAAGATGACATTCAGTTTGGATCAGTTTGCTGAATTGTATGTGAAAGAGATAGTGAGATTGGATGGGTCCAAGTCTCTATTGTGTCTGACAGAGACATTAGATTTACTTCCAAAATTTGGAAGAGTTTACAGTCCGCCATGTGAAAGAAATTAAAGTCTAGTACAGTTTATCACCCATAGACAGATGGTCAATCAGAAAGGACTATTCAAATTTTAGGGCATGTGTGTTGGAGCTCAGGGGTAGCTGGGAGAAGCATCTACCATTGGTCAAATTCACATATAACAACAGTTATTAGTCCACTATTTGCATGGCATCTTATGAAGCTCTTTATGGAAGAAGGTGTAGATCAGTAGTACATTGGGATAAAGTTGGTGAAAAGAGAGTTTAGGGTCCTAATCGGATTGAAGAAGACATAGAGAAAATAAAAGAAAGGATAAAGGAAGCTCAAACTAGACAGAAATCGTATGCTAATCAGAGAAGAAAGGAATTACAGTTTCATGTTGATGAAACTGTTTTCCTGAAGGTAGCTCCTATAAAATGTGTGGTCAGACTTGGAGAAAAAGGGAAACTCAGATGGAGATATATTGGACCTTTCGAAATAATTGGGAGGTTTAGTAACGTGGCTTACAAGCTAGCCTTTCCAGCTAACCTTTCAACAGTGAATAATGTGTTCCATGTCTCAATGTTGACAAAATATGTTCATGACCTGAGTCATGTTATTAGTCACTTGTCACTGGATGTTAATAAAGATATGACATATGAGGAAATTCCGGTGGCCATACTTGAAAGGAAAGTGTACGCGCTGAGGAACATGGAGATACCTCTAGTGAAAGTCCAGTGGAGTAGACATTGAAAAGAAGAGGCCACTTGGGAAAAGATTTTATAGGAACAAATAATATTATGGATTTTCATGCTATGGCTTGTTATGGTGTAGACATGGAAAAGAAAAGGCCACTAGCTATGACTTCTTTTACTTTTAAAAGATTTTCTTGCACTTGTCTAGCCGAATCAGATAATATTATGGGAACGGAATTACGTAACTTAACAATAGGTTCAAAATTCTACTTAAATAATTCAAAACTTTTCAAAATAAAACCTAACGAACCAATTTCAACCCTAAATAAATTTAAGATTAAAACCAAAACTTTCAAAAGCTAATTCTTAGTCCCTAACACTTCTTTCACCACACCGTATATACCCCAACTCATTTCACTTTTACTCACCCCTCCAAGAACTCACCATTGGTAAGTTTCTCTCTTCTCTCCTCCTTTATTCCTTCTCCATTATCATGAAACTAACTATTCTTTATTTTTTCCCCTTTCTTGCAATAATCAACACTCAAGACAATGAAGAAAATTCCCTTTCCAAAAAAAAAAAAAAAAAAAACACAACGAAGAAAATAATCAAGCACCATATCAAGAATCCAACAAGAAAAAGTTAACCATCACTCTTTTCTCCCTTTTCCTCAAGCAAATATCATTCATAAAGCTGGCATTTGAAACTAGTTATGTACACCATAAATTATTCAAATCACATTAACTAGGAATTCCAATATATACACACACACACACAGAGATCTTCCCTTATCCTTCCCAAATATTAGTTAACAAGGAAAAAAAAAAAAGAAAAAAGAAAAAAAAAGAGAAGGACAAACTGCCTGAAGAAGAACCAAGCAAACCCAAAAGTGGTCCATCTTCATATCTTCACCAAACACCGCAAAATTGGTGTCTATAGCTTCCCCTTGCTGTAAGGAACACGAATATGTAAATATTGTGGTTGAAAACCTACGACACCCATAGGAAAACCACCGAAATCATCGAGCTTCTCCGCTGCAAACCACCTCCATACTTTCAAATATTTACCTTTTTGGGTAGAGCTCGTTGAGAACATCCTATTCCACCAACTGTTTCTTCGAATCGCCAGAATTTTGGTCAGAATTTTGGCCCTAAAATTACGAGCGTAAACATCTCTTTCTCTGCCTCTGTTGACCCTTTGTGTAAACGTTTAACTTTTATCCATTGAATATTAGATCTAGTTAACAAATTAGTGATAATTGCCTTCTTTGGTCCTTAAAAAATTTGAAAATGAATAAGTAAGTCCAATGATTATCCGCATGTTTCTATTTTAACACTAAATGTTCCCAAAACTTCTAACTTAACCTTAAAGTTATATTTCAGTCAAAATCGGTCCCCAAATAGTTGAAAAATTAAATTTTGACCCCCAAACTTTGATTTGCATATTTGGTCCCTAAGACTTTTAATTCTAATCACATAAGTCCTTAAGCTTTTAATTCAACTTAAACTGACCCTCAAACTATACAAAAATATTAAATTGAAACCCTCTAACTATTATAATTGTTCAACTTAACCCCTAAAGAATTTCTTTACAGCATAAAAGTCCTAAATCCTAAACTAATCAAATTAATTGTAAACTCTAACATTCATAAGTGATCAATTAGATCCTTAACTAATTTAAGAATCTAAATTTTTAATACTTTAACTTTTCTAAACATTCAATTAAGTCCTTAAAATTTAAGATTTTCTCGTCAACGATAATTTAAACATAGTAAATCATTGCCAGACGAGGGCCTTTTAGATTCCAAGCTTTAATAGGATCGCTATTCTCGCAACCTCTCTCACACATTTTTTCAAGACTTTTGAGATGTAGTTTGCATTATAGGAATTTTAGTTAATTGATCATATCTTTTCCTTATGTGTTGACTATGGTTGTGACTTGAATACATGAAAAGATTTTCCAGGGACCGCAAATTCGTCCAAGGTTAAAAATAGGTCCTTGGGATAGCCCACCGTGCAATTATGATTACTAGTGCGCTACGTATGTTGTCAGGGACCGGAAATTGGTTCGGATCAAAAGTAGGCTCTTGGGGTAGCCCAATGTACAATTTTGAAAATTTTTAAAATTTAAAGAGTAGAGTTTATGATTATGATCGCATATTCAGTTTGACGTAAATTAATTAGCTTGCCCTACTGAGTATATTATTATTATTATTATACTCACTCTAACTTTCCCTCCTTCCAGGTTAAGGGGCCAGCGTGGACGAGGCGATGAGCAGAGCCAATTAAATATTTTGATTAAATGTTATACAATGCCCTCTTTTGCTAAATACTTCGTTGGTATCATATTTTGAATAGCTACTTTGTAAACATATATTTTGGGCATTATGTATATAAAATTATCATCTTGTTTCTGTACATATTCTATCCTTGTTATTTTATCTGTTTCATGTATTTAAAAAAAAATTACCCGCTAAATTTAACAATGAAAATGTAACTTTTAGTAGCTTTCCGAATTCTTAGAAATTGGGGCGTTACACACACACACACACATATACAAGTTCTATGTATCTCTCTACTCTATGTAATATAATATATATATATATATGTATATTTCACACGCCTGATTTTTAGAATTTTGATACCTAAAGCACTTGATTTTTAGGAGATCTAATTTACAAATTGATTCTTGAATTAGATCTGTGTAAATATTGGTATTTATTTAAATAGCCCAAAAAATTATTTTATTAGGCTTCTATCATGCTAGTCTTCCCAGGAAAACGGCCTTTTGGCATTAAATAATGGTGGTGGAAAGGCAACACTAGCATAGCTAAGAGGACATATAGTTTGTATGGGCCCTCTAAATTGGCCCAATTATTATTATTAATTTTTTTTTTGCCATGTAAAATGAAAAAAGGGTCTTTTCACATTTACCTTCATATTTTAAGAAAATCCTATATATACTTAGTAAATATTTTAAAATTCAAAAATATTGTGAAGCATACATACTGTGTTATAATGGTAACAAGGTATGTCGCTCTTTATTTTTTTTTAAACTTTTTTATTGTTTTTCTCTTTAATAATGTATTTTTAATACCCACCCCATCCCCTAACACCCTATCCATCATTACCATCTGACCGGCTGGAATTTTTTTCTTTTTTTACGCTCCTTTTTTTATTTTTCTTTTCTTATTTCCATTTTTTTCTCTGTTTTCTTTCTTTTCTTTTTAATCATTTTTTCTTTTAAAATTTATATAGTATCAATTATTTAATGTTTCAATTCATATAATAAGTTATGTTATACTATTTTAACAAAGGTTGTTATACAAATAATATAACTTGTTAATAAAATAACATAGATTGTTACATATAGTTTGTTATACAAATGACACAGTTTGTTTAATAACATACATTATTACACGCATAGCATATCCTGCTACATAGATAACAAGACTTGTTACACAAATAACATAGCTTGTTACATAAATAACATTACTTGTTTCGCACATAATATAACTTGTTATACAAATGGCATAATGTGTTATGCACATAACATAATGTGTTGAACAAATAACATAGGTTTTTATTAAGCATTGAATCATTAAAACAAGTTTGAATGATATTTAAATAGTCGTAGACAAGTCCTGTGGTTAAGAAAAACATAATAAAATATTAAAACAAACAAAAAAAGAAAAAGATAAAATCGTAAATTTGAAAGCCTAAAAGACTTAAGGTTGATGAGCCTCGATTGCCTCGTTGTTCCACTTATGGGAAGGTATTACAGGCTAAATTCTATATCGAACCCCAAAACACCCAAATTTCAACTTGTGATCTTTGATTTAATTCTCCGTCGATCTATTCTATCATGTGTTCTACAGTAACTTGTTAGATAAATAATATTGATTATTTAGTTATCAATTAATATAGCTTGTTACTAAAAAAACATAGATTGTTACACTGATAACGAAACTTGTTACACATGTAACAAATCTTTAAACATGAAAAAATTGTTTATTATGTAGCATTCTTTGTCAAAAAATTGTTACAAGAAAAAGAACAAGAGGAAAAAAAAGAAAACAATAATGAAAAAAAGATGAAGATTCCGAAAACAGCGCTATTAAAAAGAAAAGGAAAAAGAAAAAAAATTTAAAAAGAATGACGGAGAAAGAAAAAAGAGCAAAAAAGAAATGAAAAGAAAAAAAATTTGTCAGAAGCCGATGACTGGCTACCAGAATCCAGTGATCGGTTGCTGGATTCCGACCGCCGATGGTTAGGTTCCCGACACTGTCACAGGTGTGGTTCTTGGCTTGGCTTGGCGTGGTGGGGTGGGGGTGAAGTTTAATTAAATAATAATAAATAAAATAAAATAAAAAAAAAGATTAATAAAAGTAACAAAGTATTTTTGAAATTTAGAACACAAAGAAATATATTTTGAGAAAGGTTTTAGTTCCAAGTAAATGAGGTAATTTCCCAATTAAAAAAAAGGAAAATTATATATATGGGGTTTAGCAGCGTACTATACGGTCCGACCCTCCAACAATACGTGGCTCCACTACTACTGGCAGCCTTTTAGGTGAGCAAGATGAGCTGCTTACATTTTACAAACTGCATACTCGACAGCTTGTGCTTGTGCTCATCCATAAGCAAAGCTCAACTAGCCGGCTCTCAAACTTATTTGACATGTATGTATTCACCTCTTAATTGTTCTTGGGCTTTAAGAGCACTTTTGTCGTTGCCAATTTAATAATCAAATTGACCACCATTGATGCCAACTTCAGACAAAAATGAGGAGATTACTCCGGTCCCAAAGATCTAAATTTTGCATCAATTAAAGTTTTCATAATTAGTTTAGAGGGCCTTATATCCCGTCATACGTTTCGCTGGAGATATTTTTATGCTTTCATATGTAAAGTAAATTTCAAACTCCAGATATACTGCATATTTACCACGCACACTACTACATAAAAGCATAATAGGCGTCGGTTGTATTGATGAGTACGCATCAGTTTTGATGACGATGCCTTTGTCAGCGACGTGTATTGTAAATGTATACGCGTCGGTAGTTGGGCGATGCCTAAACATCACAATAGGCAGCCGGTTGTTTAAGAAAAACAGATGCCTAAAGTCAATTTTAAAAACTTGATGTACTTCCGCTTTATACACAACCAAAGAGGAAGATTTTAACACACCAAAAGAACCGGCCAAGTGCTATGTCAACTACTTATATTACAGTGGGGGTTCATCCCATCTATACATAGTTCAAGCCTAAGATTCCTACCTTTACCACTGAACTCATGAAACATCTTATTTATATTCCTCCACTGAGGAAAATCAGCCGAGTGTCGGAGTTTTCTGTCTTCTTTCCTCCCATTAGCATACCACCACATTTTCTTCGCATCTTTTACATTTGTAAACAAGCGTTTGAATCTAGGTATTACCGGCATACACCATAACACCTTTGCCGGATGGCCTTTCTTATCCTCACGTTTATCATGGATGTCCTTTCTCTTATACCGCAACGCCCCATACTTTGGACTAGCATTCAAGTCCTTATACTCATACCTGTACAAGACACAATCATTTAGATATGCATGTATTCTCTCAATTTCTATTCCCAATGGGCACAATAATTTTTTAGCCCCGTAGGTTGAGCTAGGAAGCTCGCTATCCTGGGAAAGCATGTCTCTTAGAAGATCCAATAACTCTGTGAAACTCTTGTCGCTCCACCCGTTCTTTGCTTCCAAGTTATACAATTTGAATGCAATAGTCAAATTTTTGAACTTATTACATCCAGTAAACAAAGGCTTTTCAGAATCAATGAACAACTCGTCGAAAATGTGCAGAGCTTCAATAAAATCATCTCGTATTCACGTATCATTTCATCAATCCTGTCATTTTGGACAACGTCATTATCTTCTCTGGCCACATTAATCTCATCATTCTTGTTTACCGTGTTTTCCTCCTGAGCATCCTCATTGTCACCAGTGCTTGTCCTAAAAAGTAAATCCTTACCATGCTAAAACCACTGCATATAACCTTCGTTAAAACCATACCTAATCAAACGGTGTTTCACTTCCACACAGCTACGTTACTTTTTTAGATTCTTACAATCGCGGTAGGGACAAGCCATCACTTCTTCCCTTTTCCTTTTTCTATTATTGTTGACGTCAAATTTGGCCTTCGACTCAACAAACAAGATTTGTTTACACGGGAAACTCGTATTTGAATTGATATGAGTAATAAATGTAAAAGCTTAGAGAATGATTGTAATAAATGAAAGAGAGTAACTGTGCCAAAGACAAGAAGAATGAGTTTAGGGTATCGAACCCTTTCCCAGTTTCGTCTGTGGCTATTTATAGCATATAATTTCACGGGGTAATAATTACAAGCATTTAATACCGGACCCACATACATGACATTTGGGTCACATCAACTGAGACTTGGTATTCACCTTTTAACTGATGGCTGTCTGGATTATGTACGGGGCAGGTAGCCATATTTAATGCTAAAGTACCATCAGTGGTAAGTGATAAGGCTTCGCATGTGGGTCTGCTATCAGGCTGGCTTTTCAGAGTACCATGACTTCACAGCCTTGAGGAGATAGCGATTCGCGACCTGAATGCCGAAATGTGCACTGTATGGGCAATGACTAATTCTGCAAGTCACTGGATGATGCCAGACTCTAATATCATTGGGCCATTTAAGCCATTGGACTAAAAAAAGTGCATAGGACCTCTTTTAAGGTCCTTTGACCATTGATCTTTTTTGATTTGGCGATCTGATGACCATAAAATGCTCCCTTAAGGTAGTCATTAATTTGATTGTTGCCCTTTCATTTCCCAAGTCAATATGCGGCTGCCATATTTCATCTTCCTCAACCTTATTTATACCCTTCCCCAGCTTCCATTTCCCCTTTTATCTCTTACTTACTCTGGAAAATTTACCTTTCGAGATTTTCCACTAATCACTCCAAGGGATCCAGTACTTCTTAATCGCCTTCTAAAGATTTTGAGGGATTCTTTCATTAAGGTAACTCTCTTTGTCTGTTTAGAGATTCTTGGGTATTTCTTTTTCAATTTTGCTTTGCTTGTCAAACGTCTGAGGTAATGGGATGTTGAGTGGAGAAGGAGAAGAGGTTCAGAGAGTGTTGACTGGTCGGACGGGGAAGAAATGGAGGAACCTGAGGTTCAGGTTGACTGAACGGAGGGGAAAGGTGAGGAAGAGGAAATGGAGGCAAGCTCTAGTGGGTAGCCTCGACAGCGGAGGTACTCTAGAAGGATTTGCTGTGGGCATGTAAAGATATCCTTATGTAAGGCCGCAGTGAGGTAAAAATATATGTGTGTAAATGAAATAAATAGCTGTTCATCATTTGAAATATCGTTAACTGTTAGGCCATAAAATCATGGTATGGAAAATTTCGGGCTTGTGTGAGCACATTAGTTTACCAACCATGATCTGACAGTCATGACGCAGGGTTCTGGGTTTATATGGAAATTTAGAGTTGGTACCCGGCTATTAATAATATTTCTGCAAGTGCTTTGTGTTCTATGGGTGCAACAACTCGACCCCTTACATATTTTGGAGTTCGTGGGCCCCATTTGATAAGATTCGCTTGACTTTGTAAGGGCCTTACCAAGTTGGTCCTAAGGTCCCTGAGGCTGGCTCTTTAGTGGAGAGGAAGACCTTGCGGAGAACTAGGTCCCTTATTTCGAACCTACGCACTAACCTTGGTGTTTTAGAACTTAACACATTTTTGCTTGTATGCCGCGTTTCTTAACTTCATCCAGTTCTCTTTTTTCAGCAATAAGATCGAGCTCATTGGCAAAGAGCTCGCCATTTCATGTTTCTTCAAAGTACATTACCCTTGAGGTAGGAATTGGGATCATAGCTTCAACCCTGTATGTGAGAGAGAAGCGAGTTTCGCCGGTTGCAGCTCAACAGGTCATTCGATAAGACCACAGAACCGTGGGGAGCTCCTCAACCCAGCTTCCTTTTCAAGCTTCCATTTGTCTGCCTGTTAACGGCTTCGACCTGCCTGTTAGCCTATGGATGATGGGAGGTAGAGTAGAAGTTTTTCATGCCTAACTCTTCGCAAAATGCTCTGAACTTTGAATTGTCGAATTGCTTGCCATTATCTGTGACTATGGCATTTGGAACTTTAGATCTGCAAGTGATTGATTTCCAGATGAAGCTCATTGTTTTCTGCTCTATGATGGTAGCTAGAGTTTCAGCTTCGACCTACTTCGTGAAATAGTCCACTGTTACAATAGCGAACTGAGTTATCCCTTTGCCCTTTAGAAGTGGGCTAATAAAATCTACGCCCCACTTGGCGAAGGGCCATGGTTCTATAACTGAAGTCAGCTCCTCTGGCAGGCTTCTAATGATCGCCCTCTAGCAAAGCTAGAAACCCAGAGATCTGCAGAACCGACCTCCCGCCAAGATCCGTATGCTTAGCAGTGGAGACCTTGGCGTGGACTGTTTTAGAAGACAGAGGCGAGGCCTCGTTCGTAAAGCCCAGATCTACTACAACTCACTCGAGAAACACTTCCCTGCCTCTCAAGTGAGTTCTTTCTCTTCTTGTTGCCAGGCTA